>LGRX02028813.1:0-23383 GCA_001247695.2 Cymbomonas tetramitiformis | reverse complement strand
GAAAAGACCGCCAGGGTCCCCCTCCTGGAAGCCTGTGTCCAGAGAGGAGTGTTGTACCAATCGTGAGGTAGAGAATTCCGGAGAAGCCAAGCAGTGGAAGCGTGGTGGGCCCATAACCTGTTGGAAACTACACGGCGACAGCGGGGAGAACGCTCCCGGCGGATAAAGAACGAACTCAATAATTGATAACATACGGGAATGAATAGTCAGATTGACACAAGCAGAGTCACCGAAGATGACATACCGGAAAGGAACTATATAATTCTGGGAGCAAATTTTGATTGTTTCCGGAACAATTAACTTTTGATTTTCCCCGTAACAATGCATTTTGGCTACGGGAAAGCATATTTAGGGTTTAGTGCTAGGTTTGCCAAGTGCATATTCCTGTAGCCAAATTGCTACATGGGGAGAAAACAAAAAGCACTGTTCCGGGAAACACCGCACTTGTCTGAAAATAGAAAACCTTACCGGAAATGACACACGTGACAGTACGAACACAACAATACAGTGCCAATTCCAGCACAATCTTCACCTCATCTGAGTGTACTCTGCCAGCTTTTGTAAGTGTATATTTGATATGATATGATATGATAATCAAAGGGTCGAGGCGATGGAGCGCGCGCGGTGAGGGAGGGGGGGGCCGCACGCGAGCGATAAATAATGAGCTCGGGGTCGGCGGTACCGGATGGTGAGGCGTGGAGCGCGCGCGATGAGAAGTGGGGGGGGGTATACATATATGGAATATAGGCATCTTCGGTGCGAGGATTGCGCAGATCAATGTGCTCGTCAACATGCGGAAAACTAATAAAACGGAAGTCGCGGCGCGATGAATTTATGTTCCGACGTGGCGCGCTGCGATGCTCGCATTTCTGAGCGTCTATTCTTCATTAACCGTCATAGGCCATTTTAAGAAAAAGCAAACAGTTAATGAAGATCTCGAAACTTCCGACATTGATAAACAGTAATATGTTACTTCAGGTCCGTGAATCGTCATGAAGCCTTAATTAACGTTAAATAACTTAATTAACGTTAAATAACGCACGTTCCCCTTTGGAGAAAATGTGTTCCCCAAACACATTTTCCCCAAACATTTTCCCCAAAATGCCAAAGCGTCCCGGTGGTAACGAAGTCAAGCCAACCACGCGACGAAAATGGAGGGCTGCGATCATGTATACAGGTTTCGCCGCCCGTCGGGATTCGCGCTTTGATTTATGTCATAATTGAATGAATGACAGTTTGAATGACAGAATGAATGAATGAATGAATGAATGAACGACATATTGGAATATCATCACAATTATGCGAAGAGGCAGCTGGGGGTGCCTGAGTTTGATGTTGGTGATCTTTGCAGTAATGACCAATTCTATTCGGTTGTTGATGTTCCATCTTTGATGATGGATGTGTGCACCGACGATTGGGCAAACATACACAATATTGTTTTCTCATCAGATGCCACTGTTTTTGTCGCGATCATGCACCGTGCGATGTGTCGTGGCGGGTGGCGTGCTGCGGGTGCGCGGGTGAGAAGTGGATGGGCTGTTCGGACTTTGGTGTGCGGGGCAGCGGTGCTGGGTTGCGAGGGTTGTTGAGGGGGAAATGTTTTAGTTATATATGGAATGTGGAAGGCTCAGGGCTCAGCAGACTCACTGAAAAGTCTCTACTTGGGATGCCTTCGGAGCTGGCACGGTTGATTGTGCATCCACAAAAAGCTCGACAGGCAGGCTGATGAAAAGGTACCAGGTCAGTGAAAGTTTTCTGGAGGGAAAACAGCAAGGAGTGACTTAAACTTGTAAATTCCCAGTTCTCCCAGGCTGACCGAAAAGGTATGGCTTCGCAGCAAAGGTCGTGTAGACTGGTTGGCGTGTGAATTCTCGAAAAGCCGAAAGTCAGCAGGCAGCAGCGACCAAATTCACTGCTTCACTGTGCCGGCTAAAAAGGTTGAACTCGGCACTCGGGTTGTGCCAGCCAGCCCGGTTGGGGATGCCGAAAACGGAAGCGGGCAGCCGGGGAAAACGTCACCACGGTCAGTACAGGCGGTGTCAGCGGAAGTGATTGGCCAAGAGGAACTTGAGAATTCATGCTGTTTTGCCCGGAGTCGAGCGGTGTAAATTCACTTGCCTGTTGTAAGGACTGGTGCTGAGCGCGTGGATGCACACGAAAAGCAGCAAAAAGGGCCGTGAAGAAGGAGCGGTCGTCTCGTTGACTTTGTAGAATTCGCCGAAAGGGTTGCGCTGGAAGGTTGTTGTGACGAAACGAGTCTGGTGGAGTCCGCTGAATTCTCTCGCCGCGGACGTGCTCTGATGAGCACCGAGAAAAGGGGCTGGCTATGCCGTCGTTACCGTGCTTCCTCGCAACACTCTGGGTGTGGGAATTCACGGGAGGGCGAAGTGCTGCGCCTCACCTGAGAATTCCCACTGGACTTCGGAAAAGAAAAGTAGTCGTGGGCAGCGAAGACGACGCCTTCGCGTGGGAAAGGTGGGAACGAAAAGAAAGCTGCGACGTTAGCGCAAGGCGATAAGGCGTAGCTGCAGCACGAACGCACACCGCAAACACACACACATATACATGAATTCGCAGTACAACTTTGCGCGCCTGTACTTTTGCTGCAGGGTGAATTTAACCGTGCTCCTGGCTCTTCGCTGGCTCAGCGTGATCCTGCGCGACGGCCCGTTTCTTGCGGGAATTCATGTTTAAAGCTCACATAGTGCCCGGCGTCTCGAACTTACCTCGACTGCGCGGAGCTTCGGCTGTTAGAAGAGTGAATTTACCCGCAACTGTATGGGTGTGAATTTACGTCTGTACGCGGTGTAGAAGCGAGCGCGAACGTGAATTCGTACCTATGAAACTTGCGATATGCGTGTGTGCGAAACGTGCGCCGAGAGGGTTGTTCCTGACTGATTCAAGTTGGTGCTTCGTTGGTGCGTTAAATTCACAAGGCTACCGTGAATTCGGCAGGAAAATATCGTATATTACAAACTTACGCACGACCAATATGATTTTGAAAGGTTCAGATAGTTCTCAGCAGACTGACCGAAAAGTCTCTACTTTTCTGTTAAAAGGCTAATTTCCTACAGCTGCCTTGAGGTTCTGGGCGACCTTTCGGTTCGCGATGTTTCGTCTTCTCCAATCGGTGGCCTGGCTTCTGCGTTTGAATCGTTGCTGGATGCTACATCCCGTTGGTGACTCTTGAGATGTCAGATTTCAAACAGAGTTGCTTGTTACGGCCTAGCGTTACAGGTGATGCGTCAGTCGCGGGTCGGCGAGCGTTCCCGCGCGCGGGAGCGTTTCGCGGTGTTTCGCGTCGTTCTTCTTGCTGTCGTGGGTGTCATCTGCGATCTGGTGCAGAGAGCCGGGGGTCTCGTCCACGTGGCGCGGCTGGGATGATGTGGTGCCTGTGATGCCTCCTGATCAGCGTGTGACCGTAGATGGGCTTCGCTGGTCCGGCGGACTTCGTGCGACATCCGGTGGGGGTGTCATCCTGTTTGAGAAAGTGGGAGTTCTCTGGGGAAATGCATTCACTTCTGAAAGTATTTTCTTAAGTTTTCTTAAGTTTTCTTAAGTTTTCGATATAAACCCACACTATGCATATTTAAATCGGGGTAATTAGCTATTGGCCGACAGTATACTTAAGAATTATACTTAAGAGAACTTAAGAAAATGTAAGTACGTGGAAGCTTCTTGGTAGGAGGATATTGTCCACATGGCTCAAGGATAACTTAAGAAAACTTAAGAATCTTATCCAAATGTAAGCACGTGATTGGCTGGAATGTAGGAGATATGCACACGTGTAAGAAAGCTATATGCTGGATATTTAAAGAAAAATCACACCCAATGACACTTAAGAAAATGACCGATGACACACACCCCACCCTATGACACTTAAGAAAAATGACCGATGACACACACCCCACCCTATCACACTTAAGACAAATGACCGATGATTAATCTAATTCTGTATCTATCACACTGCTAGAAACATCGATGACACACACCCCACCCTATCACACTTAAGCAAATGACCGATGACACACACCCCACCCTATGACACTTTAAGCAAAATGACCGATGACACACACCCCACCCTATCACACTTAAGCAAATGACCGATGACACACACCCCACCCTACCACACTTAAGCAAATGACCGATGATACACACCCCACCCTATCACACTTAAGAAAAATGATAGATGTCACATCCCCTACCCTATGACCAAGTGTAAACATAATGATACATACGTCGTAATGCGATTGGCTCAAAGTAACAATTAACGACATATCCAAACTAATGTGCATGCAGCCTGCCACACGCACGAACACCTAACAAGCAACGGATAAGATTAGCAAGCTAAGCAACCATACAGTCTTCGAAAGGTGCTCCATGTCCTGCATCCATCTCCTGCAAACAAGTCAAGCAAACAATTAGTAAGCGCACAATCATGTGACCCTCAAGCACCCCTCAAATCACTGCCCACGACAAAGCTGTCATGGGCAGTGACTGTGGGCCGTGTTGGGGGGCATAAGGTGAGGCGTGTGACCCCCAAGCACCCCTCAGATCACTGCCCATGACATAGTTGTCACAGGCAGTGACTGTGGACCGTGTCGGGGGGCATAAGGTGAGGCGTGTGACCCCCAAGCACCCCTCAGATCACTGCCCATGACAAACCGGACTAAGCTGTTACGGGCGGTGATTGTGGGCCGTGTGGGGGGGCATACGGTGAGGCGTGTGACCCCCAAGCACCCCTCAGATCACTGCCCATGACATAGCTATCACTGGCGGTGATTGTGGGCCGTGTGGGGGAGCATAAGGTGAGGCATGCGACCCCCAAGCACTCCTCAAATCACTGCCCATGACACAACCGTCCCGGGCAGTGACTGTGGGCCTTGTCGGGGGGCATACGGTGAGGCGGGTGACCCTCATGCACCCCTCAAATCACTGCCCACGACACACCTGTCACGGGCAGTGAGTGTGGGATGTGTTGGGGGGACATAAGGTGAGGCGTATGGCCCCCAAGCACCCCTCAGATCACTGCCCATGACGTAACTGTCACGGGCAGCTGTGGGCCGTGTCGGGGGGGCATAAGGTGAGGCGGGTGACCCCCAAGCACCCCTCAGATCACTGCCCATAACATAGTTATCACAGGCGGTGATTGTGGGCCGTGTGGGGGAGCATTAGGTGAGGCGTGTGACCCCCAAGCACTCCTCAAATCACTGCCCATGACACAATTGTCACCGGCAGTGAATGTGGACCGTGTTGGGGGGCATACGGTGAGGCGTGTGACCCCCATGCACCCCTCAAATCACTGCCCACGGCACAGCTGTCACGGTCAGTGATTGTGGGCCGTGTTGGGGGGCATACGGTGAGACGTGTGACCCCCAAGAGTGGCCTCCAAGCACCCATCAAATCACTGCCCATGACAGAGCTGTCACGGGCGGTGATCGAGGGCTGTGATGGATACAAGATACCCGCCACAAGATACCATACTCACGTCCCCGCCCCCCTTCCACCATACAGTAATCACTCACCTTTAAGAAAACCGTAGATTCCAGGTCAGCCAGCTTTTCTCATCGAGTTGGGTACCTTCCCACCCCCCCAGCGCCAGCGGCCTATGAGAACGCTATGGATAGTGGACCGCGATCTCGTGAGCCAACAACCCTCTTAACACGCAACTCCCGACCCATGGGCATCCACAACAACCCACCACAAAACATACCTCGGGTTACAGGCGCGTGCCCGGGGAGCTGTCCCCACATATTGAACATCCCAACCTTCTACAACCGGGCGCCTTGCCACCATGATGCACACCGTCGCCCATACGGTACCGCCCACTATCACATGGAGCCCCTAAGGATCCATCACACCGCACCATATATATTCAGTGTGCCCAACCCACATGCGCCCACGTTCCGCCGCACCGACCCGCAACAACCACATACATCCTACCGGCCACACCCCCATATGGTCGCGTGTCAGAGGAGCTGTCCTCACACCGCACCATATATCCGTGTGCCCAACCCACATGCGCCCACGGTCCGCCGCACCGACCCGAAACAACCACATACATCCTACCGGCCACACCCCCATATGGTCGCGTGTCAGAGGAGTTGTCCTCACACCGCACCATATATATTCAGTGTGCCCAACCCACATGCGCCCACGGTCCGCCGCACCGACCCGAAACAACCACATACATCCTACATGCCACACCCCCATATGGTCGCGTGTCAGAGGAGCTGTCCTCACACCGCACCATACATATTCAGTGTGCCCAACCCACATGCGCCCACGGTCTGCCGCACCGATCCGAAACAATATACGTCTTGTTATGTTTTACTATCAAGACGTACCAAACCAATACATATCTACAAGTGGAGCCACGGGTCCGGGGGCGCGCCTCGAGCCTTGAATCACAAGGACACGCGCACGCCTCTCCTAACCCACCGGCTGTAATCCACAACTACCCCAAAAGAAGATGCCTTGAAGACCAGTGTCGCTGTCAAGGCCTAATTGACCGGTCCTGGACCTATCGGACCCCCCAAATCGTGCCTCGGACCTATTGGGGACCTGTCGCGCGTTTCCGATCGGACATATGAGCAGAATTGGCGATTCTGGCCCTGACCGTGTGGACCTATGCGGGACCTATCCATAATCTGCCACCATTGGACCGGTCCCAGACTGCCGCGTGGACATATGGGGGACTTATCCCATAATACAACTATTCGTGAGCATCCAAGATCAATATGCATCCGTCCGTTTCTCCTATTCGTCGATACGATATATGTGGATTTGCAGACGGTTTCGTTTCGAGGTTTCTTCCCGGGACACTTCACAAAACACACTCGACTTTACTATGCGGCATTCAGCACATCAGATATTTCTCTTGGTTTTATTTGTCTTTTTAGTTATTATACAATCATGTTTATGGGTAATGGTACATTAATTTATGTGTGTATTGATTTTGCACTTTATCTCCCATAGAGTATTATGCGCATTACTTTGAATTTAATAATTTTGACGATAATACCGAAATCTTCTATGTGAATTCGACCTACCCGATACTGTATAAGACTTGAATCCGGCCATATATGTGTGTTAAATTCAGCTCTCTCTATATATATGTGTGTGCGTGTGTGTGTGTGTGTGTTAATTCCAGCCCTATATCGATCTCGATATATGAGATGAATTCAGCCTCGTTCCGATGTTCTGCTGAATTTTTGGTTGGACCGTGTGGACCGCTCGCGGACCTATCGACGTTTCATCACGGACCGTGCGGACCGCTCACGGACCTACGAAATGTTTAAAACGGGACCTATGTCCGATAACTCATGACAGCGACACTGTTGAAGACGAGTAGCCACGGGTACAGGGGGCGCGCAACGAGCCTTGAATTAGGCCACGCGCACGCCGCTCCCGACCCACCGGCACATCGTCGGGGAAAAGAAATACAACCTTCCGTCATGTAACCTTGCCGGCCGGTCGAAGCAGTACCCTCCCGAGCTAAACACCATCCAGAAACCAACACAAGTGGAACACGCTTGTACGCACGTCTCTTTTTAAGCAACCTCTGACGGCGGAACGTATTACATAAATTAGGTTTAAGATAGGCAATCGGTTTCAGGCATCACAGAAAACTCACCGGGGGTTCCGCAGGCTCTTCAGGCGCGCCGTCTTCTTCCCCCGCGGGCTCCTCATTGGAGTCCTCATTGAGGTCCAACTCGGCTGCTGCAGCACCGGCTTGACCAGCTTGGCCCACAACCTGCACACGCGAAAACCCGTTCAGATCACTGCCCACGACAAAGTTGTCACGGGCCGTGTCGGGGGGCACGGGGTGAGACGTGTGACCCCGGAGCACCCTTCACTTCACTGCCCATCACGACAAAGCTGTCAAGGGCCGTGCTTGTGGACTTGTGGGGGAGCAAGGGGTTCACCTTCCATGGTCGCAATTGCTTGACCGAGCTCACGCACGCCCACTCGTTCATGTGTTCATCCCAAATCGCGTGGCGGGCACAACACGCAGCTTGTTGGTGACAATTCGCGACTCCGTTCTGACCTGCGTGGGTATCGGCTAAAGGTTACAAGTGTTCAAGTGTATCGAAATATTCAGTGCCAGCAGCTATTCAAGATTAGCTTTCATGATATTTGTCCTATATTCAAGGGACCCAACCCACATACGCCCACGCGTGGTGTGCCACGCCAACCCCAAACAAACACATGCATAGTGCTGGCCACACCCCCTTCTGGTCGCGTGTCAGAGGAGCTGTCCTCACATCGCACCATACATATTCAGTGTGCCCAACACACATGCGCCCACGGTATGCCGCACCAACCCAAAACAACCACATACATCCTACAGGCCACACCCCCTTATGGTCGCGTGTCAGAGGAGCTGTCCTCACACCGCACCAAACATTTTCAAGGGGCCCAACCCACATGCGCCCACGGTCTGCCGCACCAACCCAAAACAACCGCATACATCCTACAGGGCACACCCCCTTATGGTCGCGTGTCAGAGGAGCTGTCCTCACACCGCACCAAACATTTTCAAGGGGCCCAACCCACATGCGCCCACGGTCTGCCGCACCAACCCGAAACAACCGCATACATCCTACAGGGCACACCCCCTCGTTCCGGTCGCGTGTCGGAGGAGCTGTCCTCACACCGCACCATGCATATTCAGTGTGCCCTACCCACTTACGCCCACGGTCTGCCGCACCAACCCAAAACAACCGCATACATCCTACAGGGCACACCCCCTCGTTCCGGTCGCGTGTCGGAGGAGCTGTCCTCACACCGCACCATACATATTCAGTGTGCCCAACCCACATGTGCCCACGCGTGGTGTGCCACACCAACCCAAACAACCACATACATAGTGTTGGCCACACCCCCTTCTTCTGGTCGCGTGTCTGAGGAGTTGTCCTCACACCGCACCATACATATTCAGTGTGTCCTACCCACTTACGCCCACGGTCTGCCGCACCAACCCCAAACAACCGCATACACCCTATAGGGCACACCCCCTCGTTCCGGTCGCGTGTTAGAGGAGTTGTCCTCACACCGCACCATACATATTCAATGTGCCCTACCCATTTACGCCCACGGTCTGCCGCACCGACCCAAAACAACCGCATAGATCCTACCGGCCACACCCCCTTATGGTCGCGTGTCAGAGGAGTTGTCCTCACACCGCACCATACATATTCAATGTGCCCTACCCATTTACGCCCACGGTCTGCCGCACCAACCCAAAACAACCGCATAGATCCTGCAGGGCACACCCCCTCGTTCCGGATCGCGTGTCAGAGGAGTTGTCCTCACACCGCACCATATATATGCAGTGTGCCCTACCCACATGCGCCCACGGTCTGCCGCACCGACCCAAAACAACCACATACAACCCACAGGCCACATCCCCTTCTTCTGGTCGCGTGTCAGAGGAGTTGTCCTCACACCGCACCAAACATATTCAAGGGGCCCAACCCATATGCGCCCGCGCTCGGTCCGCTACACCTTTGCATCGATCGTTTCTCCCCGTGAAACGGACATACACGCAACTCATAAATGGATAGATGTATGGTAGCACGACCATTTTGTAGCTACCCCCCGGACATTTTGTAGCTTCCAGGTTTTGTAGCTAGACCACAAAATGCTCGCCATATGCATTTTTGTAGCTATAGCTACAAAATGGCGAGCGGTTTGCCATTTTGTAGCTAGCTACAAAACTATCTGAAATGTTATTTCAAGCGAGCAGAAACACGTGGGAATAGTACAGCGCGTATACACATAAAAATCTTTATGTAAACAAAAACGAATAGTAACTGAAAACAAATTTATTGCTTTGCTGAGGAAGACACTCGTAGAAATCATTCGCGGGCAGAAAATAGCATTGCAGAAACCCATCGAATTACGGGATCAAGCAAGCAAGATGGAAATGGCTACTGCCCCACGGTACTTGAGATAGTACCGAAACGCGTTTCGGTACTATCTCAAGTACCGAAACGCCGGATTTTTTTTCGATGCCCTCCTTTGATATGTGGATGCTACCCTTTATATATTGTTGCCTTAGGAACCCAAACTGAGTTGCCTTATGCGCCATTGGTCAATATATCACGTGTAGCGTTCCCAATGGATGCAGATTGCCACATGGGTAGTACTTTTTGATACATGGTGGTTCTCACTTGCCGTTAAAAAAGATGGCGCTCCTTTCGATTTTTTTGAAGCGGATTTGGGAACCAAACCAGCTCGGCAATGAATCAGATTGAAGATATATGTCATAGCCAATGGTACATGCGGCCATGGGCCGGTTGGCATAATGACATTCGTTGTATATACGTGCGAATGATCCACCGCCCTACATGTATGTAACGACCTACCTAGCTATCTAGCTAATCGGCGGGCACACACATAGTACACCATCGATCATCCTTACGGATGCCCTCCAATCATATATCGCATGCTTTTCGTTACACACCACATCCTGGACTATGAAACGCATCCAACGCACCACGAACAATGCCCGAGGTACACATTTTAAAACGAGAGAGGCGTTAGGGCATGGCGCACATAACATTAGTACGTGTACATAACTAGTATGCGAGCGATCGTCCCTATGGGTGACCTAGCGTCGTATATCGCTCTAGCGTGTTTCGTAATGCTATTATAGACTACGACAAACATCAAACGTATCGGAAGCGATGTCCTAGGTGCATGTTTGAGGTTCGGAGGGTGTCAGAGCCTAGCAGACAGAGCAACATCAACACTACGCGTACACAACTAGTATGCGAGCGAGCGTCCCTACGGGTGACCTGACATCATATATCGCTTTGACGTGTTTCACAATGATATTATAGACTACGACAAACATCAAACGCATCGGAAGTGATGCCCTAGATTCATGTTTGAGGTCCGGAGGGTACCAGAGCCTAGCAAACAGAGCATTAGTACGCATACACAACTAGTATGCGAGCGATCGTCCGTATGGGTGACCAAGCGTCGTATATCGCTTTGATGTGTTTCATAATGATATTATAGACTACGACAACCATCAAACTCATGGGAAGCGATGTCCTAGGTGCATGTTTGAGGTTCGGGGGGCGCCAGAGCCTAGCAGACAAAGCATTAGTACGCATACATAACTAGTATGCGAGCGATCGCCCATATGGGTGACCAAGCGTCGTGTATAGTTCTGATGCGTTTCATAGTGATATTATAGACTACGACAAACATCAAACGCATGGGAAGCGATGTCCTAGGTGCATGTTTGAGGTTCGGAGGGTGCCAGAGCCTAGCAGACACGTCATTAGTACGCGTACACAACTAGTATGCGAGCGATCGTCCCTATGGGTGACCTAGCGTCGTGTATCGCTTTGATGTGTTTCGTAATGATATTATAGACTACGACGAGCATTGCACGCATCAGGAGCGATACCCTAGGTGTATCTGTGAGGTTCGGAGGGTGCCAGGGACTGGTTGACTGTGTACTGCGGTGCGTACGCATAGCGAACATTCGCATTATGTGGACATGTTCCGCATGCCGAGTGTTACATGTGAACTAAATGGAGTCCTATGATGGGTTTTTACCGTTATTTGTGAGCGCCAATCTGATTTTCAATTTTTTCATTTTTTTTTTGTCGGGGGCACCCTGATTATGTCGGGAAAACGCTATGCCGTGCCAAAAAAGCATACGAGAGTCATGTAGATGCCTTGTGATCTTTCAAATGTCATGTGTGACATATAATCATGATATATTACTTGATTATAGCTCAGACAACTCTCAAAATTGAGGGAGTTACAAGCGTTTGAGTTTGGGTTCGAGTTTGCACTTGGAGGGTGTATTTTGTTTTTAAAGGAAGCCACGGTGGGGATGCGAGAATCGTACGGCGAGGTCAAGAGGATACGAATATAGGCTGCCCACATATAGAATATTCAAGCATACATACATATCGATTTTTGGAGACCTTGAAGTGCACTATATATTGAGATTTCAGATCATTGTGCACGTACGATGGCATACGGCCGTTTACCAAAAAGTCAAGCGTGAAATTTGGGGGAAATTCGAATTTCCCCATGGGTGGAGCTAACACGCGTAGGTGCGGAGGCCATGCTGACCTTCTAGTGGCATAATGTGCAACAAACATTTAGATTAGGTCCCAATGAAGAAACATGCCGATGTATAAGACTTGGGATGACCGCCTACTAAGCCTAATGGGCCTCCGCGTGTTCGGTACTTGAGATAGTACCGAGCAAAACAATTAATTTTCAGGCATTGCACCCCTCGAAAGCATGGCATGTTTACACATGCAAAGTGGCGGTTGTCGTTGAAACCACCATAAACAATACATCAAATGGGTCCTAAATGATTTTTCTACGATGCCATTTAGACCATATAACCTGATAGCATGGCCTACATGATGATAAGCGTCGGTACTTGAGATAGTACCGAACCACGGGGCAGTAGCCAGAAACAGAAACAAATACTAAAATATCACCGCAAATATGCACATACTATTGTGAATAATTAATACAAACCGAACTACAACACGATTTGTCACAGCACAAATGCTTCTATTATAAACAAAATTTCAGTCATGTATACATGGCTGTAAGCTAAAACTCTAATTTCAGCAGATTTTTTGTCAGTAGCGATGTCGCCATAACAGATGTGTAAAATACCTGCACGCAAAAAAGTTGGAACAGCAGTTTGGAACTGCAGGTAAAAACAAACAAGGAACAAAACAGGCTAAGAAAGACAGCACGCAATCAAAATCCCTGCAACATCACACAAGAAGAAAGTCAGTCAGAGCGGTGGGATTCGAACCCACACTGCACAGTTTGTGCAGCTATCGCCCTCGTGTCTGCTACTCAAGTTCTGATACCGGCAGCACCATTGCTGGCGGAATCAGAAATGGCAGAGCCATAAAGAAAACCTGCAGAAAGTACGAAGCGCTGCTCGAGGCAGGGGTTAAAAATTCCTTCGGAACCGTCGGGCTGTATTACAGCGCGACGGCATCCAGACACTTCTCGACCTGCAGGACATCAGAGTGCCGCCAGCAACTGCGAAGTTGCTGGCGGCATTACACACTAACGAAAAATCGGAACGCAACCTGTAAACAACGAAGCGCTTCTCAGCAAGGATGTTAGGAATTGAAACCACCGGCGGGCTGCAAAGATTCCCGCCCGTCTCCAAGCACACCTGCTTTCAATCAAAAGAACAGATTGGGCTGCTGGCGGGATGCAGCTGATGTGAGGTCAGCGCAAGATGCGTGGGCCCTGCGTCAGGTTCCACCCGCACAGTATAGTCGGCCCTGAGAACAAGCAGCAAGAAGTGATACAAATCAAAAAGGTTGCGATGTATGAAAACAAACAACACAGAGCTCAGGGGGCAGGAGAAGGGGGCGCCGCAAAATGAAGTTTTCAAGAATGGATTAGATACCGGAAACCAAGATATCAAATATCCGATAGCGAGAATCAGCTAATTGTAATTACCGATCCAACGGTCAGTCAGTCGGTCGGCCCGTCGATTGGTCGATCTGGCGGTCGATCGGTCGAAATACAGTCGATGTAAGAAGTACGAATGTGAGAAAGTGACGGTCGACGAAGATCTTGAAACGACAGAATCTGCTTTCTGAAAATTCTGAGATCGGTTTCCTTTCTGACATGGACTCGCCCCGTACCGCAGGATGCGTTGGGGAGTACGGTTACAAATATCTGAGGGCGCTGTGTGGCGATGCAGCCTTGTGCAAGGTGGAACGCTTGGTTCTGAGTGAGGATGGTAGAAGATTTCTTCAGAATTTTCCCGATTCTCCTATAAGGGAACGAAGGAAATCCGGTAATTTTCAGAGGATTTTCTTGGCCAGTTCTAAAAGAGCTACAAAAATGCATCGAAGCTACAAAATGTCAGGGGGGTAGCTACAAAATGGAGATGCTATCTGGAGGCGCGGCACATGCGACCTTCGCCATCCCTTTCAAGGACGAGACTAAGGTAGCTTATCAGCGACCGAGGAAATACAGCCCGGGAGAGCAGGAGATCATCGACCTGCACTGCAAGGAACTGCTGGAATATGGCTTCATCGAGCCGGCTTCGCAGCACTGCAGACACGCCAGCAACGTGGTGGTCGCGGGGAAGAAGGATCACGACACTGGACAGTGGACCTCGACGAGGTTCTGCGTCGACCTCCGGAACACGAACCGGTTGTCGCTGAAGGATAACACGTTACCACATCGTCCAGAAGAGCTCTACCAGCGCGTGGCCAAGGCCAAGTTCAAGACTACCCTGGACGCGACCAAGGCGTTCCACCAGATTCCCATGACCACTGAGGAGGACAGGGACAAGACAGCGTTCTGGTGGGGCAACCAGCTTTATCGCTACACATCCATGCCGTTTGGAGCAGCTGGAGCGACCGCAGCCTTCATCAGGATCATGGACTACGAGTTGCGTCACCTGCAACACTGCACGGTGGCGTACGTCGATGACGTGTGCATATACTCAGACACCGCTGAGCAGCACATCAAGGATGTGGAAGCCGTGCTTCGCACTTTGGGGGATGCAGGGATACGTCTGCATTCGGGCAAGTCGACCTTCGGGTCAGCCACGGTGGACTTCTTGGGCTACCGCATCGGCTATAACACCATTGGCGCGCAGGACATCAAGTGCAAGGCCATCCAAGAGCTGCCCAAGCCCGAGGATAAAACTGGAGTACGCTCCATCCTTGGACTCATGAACTATTACAAAGGTCTGGTGGGGGAGCCCATGGGACCCAACTACTCAGAGATGGCACGACCATTGAACGACTTGCTCAGAAAGGAAGTGTTGGATGTCAAGGAAGCTTGGGGGAAGGAGCAGGACCAGGCATTGCAGGCATTGAAGGACGCCCTATGTTCGGGGAGATGTTTGAAGCCCATTGATTACAGCAAGCCCATCTTCCTCTACACGGACTGGAGCAACCATGGCATTGGCGCAGTGCTGGGTCAGAAGGACGAGAATGGCGTAGATAGAGCACATCTGTGTGGTGATCAGCCGCTCGCTGTCGAAGACCGAGAGACAGTACGCGAGCTTCCAGGGTGAGATGCTGGCAGTGGTGTGGGCAATCCGCACATTACGACAGTACCTGCACGGGATCCACTTCACGCTGATTACCGACCATTCGCCGCTCACAACACTCATGGAGAAGGGGGACCTACAGGGTCAACACCTACGCTGGGCCATCAGCCTCCAGGAGTTTGAGTTCACGGTCCAGTACCGACCAGGTCCGAAGAATGAGAACGCGGATGTGCCATCCAGGTACCCACTGCCCAGCACCGCAGACGAGACTGGTGCCCGCTTGGACCGTGAAGGGGACCGAGCCAGGGAAGCGGGGCGTGCCGAGAGGCTAACGCGCTGCTTCACAGACACCATCTGCTTGGAAGTGACCAGGGAGCCACCACTTGGTCTAGAAGTAAGCCCAGAAGCCCAGGTGGCCAACTACTGCGAGAACATGGTCAGGGAGCAGCTGGGGACCAGCGCAGTCCATCGACTGTTTGACGTGCACTACCAAGAAGAGTTGGAGTGCAACAAGGGGGTCATGTTTGACACTGACCACCCGGAAGTGGCCAGGTGCTCGGGCAGGTTGACTCGAGTCGCCTGGGATGCCCTCAGCCAGGTCCGGCCAATCAGGGGTATGCATTCTGGAGGCTCACCGGCGATATACGGCGACGAGACCATGGAGGGTGGCAAGCTCAAAGTGCCGAAGAAGATCGACACGAGAGTGATTGACAAGAGCTTCTTCCGGGAAGCCAGAGAAGAGGGCGTGGTCTGCTACGAGCCATGTGGGGGCCTGTGTGCTGGACTAGAGATGCTCTTGCGCTGCGGAGTTGAGGTCAACAAGTACCTCTACCAGGACATCTCGAAGTCCAGCCAGACGGTAGCCAGGGCCAGGTGCATGGCGCTCAGCCGCCGTCATCCTGACTTGTTTCGTGCCGAGGCAGCCCACTTGGAGCAACTGCCCAGCAACATCGAAGACACCAGCCTCATTGACCTTGTGCATGCAGGGGCGTTAAGTGGAGAACAGTGGGTCATGGTGTGTGGATATCCATGCCAGGACCTGTCACCAGCTGGCAAGCTGGCTGGTCTGGAGGGCAGGCACAGCAGACTGTTCTACCAGGCAGTGCGAGTCCTCTCCACGCTGCAACAGCTGCAGCCTCAGCGACCGCCAGCGTATGTGCTAGAGAACGTTTCTCCGTTGTCACACAGGGAGAACTCGAAGATCAGGAAGGAGGTGTTTCCCATCATCAACAGCGTGGTGGGCCAGCCAGTGTCCTTCGACGCGGCGCGCGCGGGATCATACGCGCATCGCCTACGAGCATATTGGAGCAATCTGTTTCAAAATCAGCAGTTCAATCTGGTGATGGAGCGGGTGGACAGACCACCAGACAGATACGTGCGCGATATTTTGCAGCGAGGCTGGAAGCCGCGCAGGGTTGTCACAGGAGACAGGAAGCCTCACTACACCGCCAACGTTGTGGGGGAGCCTATGAGAGTATTGCCAACCATCTTGGCGACACAAAACTCTCGTGCTTTTCGCGCACCTCGCGCAGGCACAGTGGTAAGGAAAGGGGATGATGATGAAGTGGGGGAGACCAGAGAGGTTAACCTGGACGAGAAGGCAGTTGCCATGGGGTACAGCGCGGGTGAGCTGCGCGCGGCACATGGCATGAAGGACGAAGAATTGGCAGGAGTGCTTGGCCTTGCTATGGATCGAAGAGCAATGGAGCTATTGTATGCGATTGCCGAGGTCAGCACGACCAAACTGCCGAAGAGTGAGGAGAGCGAGGAGGAGGAGCATGGCACGCTAGCTGCCATCCCTATCGCGAAATCCACCAAGGTGGCTGTCACCTCCGAGGACACAGCTGAGCCGGTGCGTGCACAACTAGCAGAGTGGATCACCAGTTCCAGCGGCTACACCCAGCAAGTCGCACGACGTCTCAGCCATCAGGACTGGGAAGAACGACTGCAACGCATGTGCAGCCAGGGGCAGAAAGGTACACAGGGGCTAGGCACTGCCGACGCCGTTCCACGTCGCAGACAGTGGAAGATGGCCTCCATGAAGCTCGCGGGCTATGAGGCACGTCACCGGCAGGCCTTTTCAAGACCTGGAGGCAAGCCAGCAGAGACAAGCTCAGCCCCAGAATGGGCACCAGTGGCAAAGGAGAAAGAGATGAGGCTGCCTAAGCTGCCTGACACTACGAGAATGGTTGCCATGCTAGCCAGCGTAACCAACCAGGAGTCACTTCGAGAAAGATACCCCGATATACACGAGGACGAGCTATGCCTCGCGTGGGTCAAGACCGGAGGAAGAGTGGAGGTGCCCAAGGAGGAGTACCACAGGGTGAGGAAGAGAGCAGCGCGTCACCGTTGGGACGAGCTCATGGGCGAGTTATACATGGTCACCGTCAGTGGTAAGGAGCTGCTGGTGCCCAAGCCCTGTGACAGGATTCAGCTGGTGCGTGAGCACCATGAGAGGACTGGCCATTGGGGCATCAGGCGGACACTGAACTTGTTGTGGCAACGCCATTACTGGGCAGGCATGAAACAGGATGTGCGAGCAGTGGTCACTCAGTGTCAGACTTGTCAGAGGGTGAAGACGCACTATGCACGGGAGGAGGCGATGCTCACGCCGCTGGAAATCAAGTCCTTCATGTACCGCTGGTCCCTGGATTTAGCTTGGCCTACGAAACGCATCACGAAGGCTGGGAACCAACGCTTCTTGGTCATGATTGAGCACTATACGCGATTCGTCGTGTGCGTTCCAATCCCTGATAAGGAGGCCGCCACCATCGCCAGCGCATTTCGCAATCATGTTCTATCCGTGTTTGGGGCGCCCGCCGAATGCCTGGTGGACGGGGGCACAGAGTTTGAAGGTGAGTTCTCTGCTCTATGCAAGCAGTGTCTCATTGACCGAAGAGTGACTTCACCGAGTTCCCCAGAGAGCAATGGCTTGACTGAACGGGTGGTACGCACCCTCAAGTTTTGCTTCAAAAAGATGGCCCTCGACAAGGGCCTGGACTTCGAGTGGGATGAGATGCTCTGGTCACTCGTACTCAGCTACAACGCAGCTAGACAGCAGTCGACTGGAGTGGCGCCATTCACCTTGTTGTTCGCTCAGGAAGCCACAGTGCCACCGGATCTTCGTGCTCGACCCGAGTTGGACTTTGGGAAGCAGGAGGAGAAGACACTGGCTGAGGACCTGTTACAGCGAGCAGCCATCGTGAAGAGGCTCATGGTACATGCAGGGTGCAACCTAGAGATCGCCCAGCACCGCGACACCTTACGATACGAGCACAGGAGGAGTGGCAGCTACGAGCCGAAGCCGCACCAGTTCAAGGCAGGCGATTTCGTATATATACGACAACAACCGCGCTCTGGCATGGAGGTGGCCACCAAGCCAGCCATCCTAAAGATAGTCAAGGTGCAAAGAGATGGGGTGGTAGTGTTGGAGGACAGCACGAAGCTGCGGGAGAAGAGCACAGTGCAAAACATTGCACCATGTCACCTACAAGTGAAAGATCAGTACGACTGCAGTGCAGCCATCCCTAGCAAGCATCTCGCGTGTGAGGCGTGCATGCGGACAGATGGGGAGGCAGCCATGTTGCTGTGTGACACCTGTAACCGTGGTTATCACACGTGGTGTCTGAATCCAGCGCTGGATGGAGTACCTGAAGGAGATTGGCAATGTCCCAAGTGCTTAGGTGGGACCGTGGTGGCAGCTGCCGCCGAGGTGAGTGCGTCGATCGTCGACAAGATGGCTGCCATGGAGCTGCAGCTGAGAGAGAAGCTGGGCTCAGATGTGGTATTGTTGCCTGCAGACGTGGGTCCACATCGTGCAGTGAAGCCGGGGCGTGAAGACCCATGGCAGGCGCTGACGTCGCGGCAGATGCTCAGGAAAGAAGGGAGCATGGGGGATCTTCCCGACAGAGTGGCCTGGGGAAACCAGGAGGAGCTCAGCAGAGTGATCACAGAAGTGATGCCAGGATTCTGGCATGAGGGCCATCGTACCATCTTGAGCAGGAAGTGTGCAGAACAGCACACTCGCGCGAGAAGTCTCCGCAAGGCGTCCACAGTGCAGGCCATGAGCCCCGAGGAAGTACAGAAGAGAGGAGATGTGACGCAATTGAGCAGAGCTCAGGTGAAGATTGCCAGCCAACTGGATTGGGGCTTAGAGTTGGTGATGACAGTTCCTCAGGAGGTCAGACGTTTGGCGCACGAGGTGACTTGGGAGAAGATCACACAGGTCTGGGATCCTTGGGCTGGCACAGGTGTCATTGGCAAGGTTATGTCGTTGGAATGGCCTCACCTGAAGGTTATGAACAATGATTGGAACCCGCAGCTGAAATGGCACGAAGCCCTTAATGCTTTACAACCGGGCAATTATCGAGCCTGGAAGGAGAAGTATGGGGTGTGTGACGCGGTGGTGACCTCACCCTGGTTTGCAGAAAGCAGGGCACAATACTTTCGTAAGTTGTGTCACGCTGGACGCTTACATGTGATTGGGCACTTAGAGCATGGGCCTATTGGCAGAAGATGTATGTGGGTCATGGTGTTTCGCAATCCTTTGACACGGGCCAGGATGTTGCGAGGAGGAGAAGCTTCTGGAGTGGGTATGTTTACCTTCAGCATGGGCAAGTTCGCAATGGATGGTGTCACGACAGAAGATGCTGAGCAAGCTCTTGTTTAATGTCTGTGCTACCAGTGGCAGCTACAGATGGGGGATGTTGAGAAAAAGAGCTTGCATAAGTTGTGAGAAGAGATAAGGAGATATCAAAAAAATTGAGATTTTGTGTAGTTACAGTAGCAAGCCAACTGTGCAGTCATATAAGGCAACATATGCAAAGCCGAGTTAGTGTTATGGAAGCGCTGACAATAAGTAAGACTGTTTAGTAGTAGGGCTAGAGAGTTAGGCTTTGTGTGGACGCTTCGTGCATAAGTTCGCGACAGCTGTCACAAACCACGGCTTATCGTGTACCTCAGCCGGGTTGTGACACTTGCTGTAGCAGTCTCTGTGACGAACATGTGACACGCGCTGTACGGTACGCGCGAGGAGTTATGACAGTGAAGAGATACGGAAAGATAAGCGGGTGTTACACTTGTTCAGAGATAGTGAGAATAAGTAGGGCGGCGTGCAAGAGTGAGGCAGACGCTCATTTTTGTTTTGCCTTCGTAACAGTGATTCCGAAAATAGCCAGGACTCGCTTAAGACCGCGAAAACAGCAGTGTTATGAGATAATTTATAAGATACAGTATTCTTCTACTTGCAAAGATATACATTTGTGGACTTGCTCTTGTGCGATAGCGTCAGAACTGTAATTAACAGTCTTTTTCATGTTGAGAAAAAGAGCTTGCATAAGTTGTGAGAAGAGATAAGGAGATATCAAAAAATTTGAGATTTTGTGTAGTTACAGTAGCAAGCCAACTGTGCAGTCATATAAGGCAACATATGCAAAGCCGAGTTAGTGTTATGGAAGCGCTGACAATAAGTAAGACTGTTTAGTAGTAGGGCTAGAGAGTTAGGCTTTGTGTGGACGCTTCGTGCATAAGTTCGCGACAGATTCCAGCCGTGGCAGTCTTTTTCTTTTCCTTGTCCTTCCGTTTCCACGCTATACAATATCCTCATGCACTCACCGATAGTGGTGTCTCCAAAATAATAGCCCTCTGGACCATTTGCCATAGCGTAGCTTACCACTGCGCGAATATTTCCTTCCTGAGCACACCTTTCACCCACGCATGTTATACCAAAAACACTCTTTTTCGCACAAGCATAGCACACGCACGCAGATAGACACTTATCGTGGCATAGGCATAACACAACAAACATACACAGATACACACATTTCAAGCACACGCACAGCACACACGCACAGCACACACGCACAGCACACACACACAGATACACTCATATCCTAGCACAGGCATAGCACACGCACAGAGAGGTACACACATATCCTAGCATAGGCATAACACAATAGGCACACACATATACACACCTATTCTAGCACAAGCATAGCACACACACACACAAAGAAAAACACATATCCTGGCATAGGCATAAGAGGCCTACAGATACACACATATCCTAGCATAGGCAAAAGAGGTCTATGCTAGAATAGGAGTGTGCCTGTTGTGTTATGCTTATGCTAGGATATGTGTGAGCCTCTCTGTGCGTGTGCTATGCCTGTGCTAGGATATGAGTGTATCTCTCTGGGCGTGTGTTATGCCTGTGGTAGGATATATGTGTATCTGTTTGTGTGTGCTCTCTGTGTACGAGTGTTATGCATGTGCTAGGATATGTGTGTAACTTTGTGTGCGTGTGATATGCTTGTGCTAGGATATGAGTTCTAGCACAAGCGTATCACACGCACACAAAGATACACACATATCCTAGCACAGGCATAACACTCGTACACAAAGAGCACACGCAAACAGATACACACCTATCCTAGCACAGGCATAACACACGCCCACAGAGATACACACCTATCCTAGCACAGGCATAACACTCGCACACATATACACATATATCCTAGCAAAAACATAACACTCGCACAAACAGATACACATATATCCTGGCATACGCATAGCACACGCACGCAGCTACACACATATCCTAGCATAGGCATAACACAACAGGCACACACATATTCTAGCACAAGCATAGCACGCGCAAAGAGATACACAAATATCCTAGCACAAGCATATCACACGCACACAAAGCTACACACATATCCTAGCACAGGCATAACACTCGTACACAGAGAGCACACACAAACAGATACACACCTATCCTACCACACGCATAACACACGCCCACAGAGATACACACCTATCCTAGCACAGGTATAGCACACGCACAGAGAGGCTCACACATATCCTGGCAAAAACATAACACTCGCACAAACAGATACACACATGTCCTGGCATACGCATATCACACGCACAAAGATACACACATATCCTAGCATAGGCATAACACTACAGGCACACACATATTCACACATATTCTAGCATAGGCACAGCACTCGTACAGAGATTCACATATATTCTAGCATAAGCATAGCACACCCACACAGACATACACATATCTTATTCCATGTTTTCTATTACATATGCTATGCCATGTGCTTTATGCCACAGGCAAAGGTTCTCTGTGCTTATTGCCCAAACATACCTGCTCGTATCTATTTCTGTGGGCAACCAGATACACATACATATCTCTATCAGTTTTATTGCCTCTACTAAGGGCATACACTTGTCACACACAAAGGGCATCTTGCATAAAAGAGTAGGGAAGGGGTAATCACTTACGTTTGAGGAAACTGTAGACGCCTTCAAGGAGGCCACCTCGACTTTCACATCATCCACAGACTTCTTTATATCTCTCAAAGCCTCTCCAATCGTTGTACTCAAGGTTTCCACTATGGCGGTCAAACTTTTATTCATTTGACGGAAGTTTGCTAATATTAAGTCGTGTTCGTGATCGAAGTTCAGATCTACCTCACCCTGGCGAAACTAAAAATGAATATAAAAATTGACCAGGTGCCATATATAAACACAAGTGATAATATTTGGCGCTCGATACAACACTCCAAGAAACCAAAATACTCTTTACATATACATATACATATTTTCCCCCCTAGTTGTTCAAGCCCACTTAGCCAAATGCCTCGCAAGTGTGTCGTGCAAATCTCTCGCAGTTGGTCTCTCATGGTATTCACCAAAACACTTGCTCACCACTTTCCCCACACCGCCATATTCCTCTACACTTTCTCTAAACATTTTCACCTTCACGTGACCCTTATTCCCTTCCCACTGCTGGTGGGACATCAATATATCCACCATAACAAAACCAACAGCATACATGTCGGTGCATTTGTTTACCCGAGCACCTTGTCCTTCGAGCTCAGGTGCTAGCCAAAAACACTTTTTCAGAGAGATTTCTCTCTCTTTCACAGATTTTGTCGAAAATCTCGGTGGAGCGCACTCCACACGACACGACATACCAAAGTCAATTATTTTCACCACCACACCTCCATTTTGGCTCGCAGGGCACACGAGAATATTGTTCCCTTTTATGTCACCGTGCACAATTTCTCGTGCGTGGAGGTCCCTCACTGCCTTCACTAGTTGCATAGCGAGGCTATACTTCACTCCACGCGACACACCCCCTTTTTTTCACATAATCCCATAACGTGGTGATGCCTCGTTGACCAACCACCAAAAAAGGATATCGCTCATGGCCTCTAGAAGACATCCTTATTCCATAACCCACTAGTGGAAGAGTCGCACAGCACGCTTGCCCTGCGAGGAGGTGCATGAGCATCTCTTGCAAACAAAGCTGGAACTTCATGTTACCCT
>LGRX02028812.1:0-12401 GCA_001247695.2 Cymbomonas tetramitiformis | reverse complement strand
TTGCTGTGTGACACCTGTAACCGTGGTTATCACACGTGGTGTCTGAATCCAGCGCTGGATGGAGTACCTGAAGGAGATTGGCAATGTCCCAAGTGCTTAGGTGAGACCGTGGTGGCAGCTGCCGCCGAGGTGAGTGCGTCGATCGTCGACAAGATGGCTGCCATGGAGCTGCAGCTGAGAGAGAAGCTGGGCTCAGATGTGGTATTGTTGCCTGCAGACGTGGGTCCACATCGTGCAGTGAAGCCGGGGCGTGAAGACCCATGGCAGGCGCTGACGTCGCGGCAGATGCTCAGGAAAGAAGGGAGCATGGGGGATCTTCCCGACAGAGTGGCCTGGGGAAACCAGGAGGAGCTCAGCAGAGTGATCACAGAAGTGATGCCAGGATTCTGGCATGAGGGCCATCGTACCATCTTGAGCAGGAAGTGTGCAGAACAGCACACTCGCGCAAGAAGTCTCCGCAAGGCGTCCACAGTGCAGGCCATGAGCCCCGAGGAAATACAGAAGAGAGGAGATGTGACGCAATTGAGCAGAGCTCAGGTGAAGATTGCCAGCCAACTGGATTGGGGCTTAGAGTTGGTGATGACAGTTCCTCAGGAGGTCAGACGTTTGGCGCACGAGGTGACTTGGGAGAAGATCACACAGGTATGGGATCCTTGGGCTGGCACAGGTGTCATTGGCAAGGTTATGTCGCTGGAATGGCCTCACCTGAAGGTTATGAACAATGATTGGAACCCGCAGCTGAAATGGCACGAAGCCCTTAATGCTTTACAACCGGGCAATTATCGAGCCTGGAAGGAGAAGTATGGGGTGTGTGACGCGGTGGTGACCTCACCCTGGTTTGCAGAAAGCAGGGCACAATACTTTCGTAAGTTGTGTCACGCTGGACGCTTACATGTGATTGGGCACTTAGAGCATGGGCCTATTGGCAGAAGATGTATGTGGGTCATGGTGTTTCGCAATCCTTTGACACGGGCCAGGATGTTGCGAGGAGGAGAAGCTTCTGGAGTGGGTATGTTTACCTTCAGCATGGGCAAGTTCGCAATGGATGGTGTCACGACAGAAGATGCTGAGCAAGCTCTTGTTTAATGTCTGTGCTACCAGTGGCAGCTACAGATGGGGGATGTTGAGAAAAAGAGCTTGCATAAGTTGTGAGAAGAGATAAGGAGATATCAAAAAAATTGAGATTTTGTGTAGTTACAGTAGCAAGCCAACTGTGCAGTCATATAAGGCAACATATGCAAAGCCGAGTTAGTGTTATGGAAGCGCTGACAATAAGTAAGACTGTTTAGTAGTAGGGCTAGAGAGTTAGGCTTTGTGTGGACGCTTCGTGCATAAGTTCGCGACAGCTGTCACAAACCACGGCTTATCGTGTACCTCAGCCGGGTTGTGACACTTGCTGTAGCAGTCTCTGTGACGAACATGTGACACGCGCTGTACGGTACGCGCGAGGAGTTATGACAGTGAAGAGATACGGAAAGATAAGCGGGTGTTACACTTGTTCAGAGATAGTGAGAATAAGTAGGGCGGCGTGCAAGAGTGAGGCAGACGCTCATTTTTGTTTTGCCTTCGTAACAGTGATTCCGAAAATAGCCAGGACTCGCTTAAGACCGCGAAAACAGCAGTGTTATGAGATAATTTATAAGATACAGTATTCTTCTACTTGCAAAGATATACATTTGTGGACTTGCTCTTGTGCGATAGCGTCAGAACTGTAATTAACAGTCTTTTTCATGTTGAGAAAAAGAGCTTGCATAAGTTGTGAGAAGAGATAAGGAGATATCAAAAAATTTGAGATTTTGTGTAGTTACAGTAGCAAGCCAACTGTGCAGTCATATAAGGCAACATATGCAAAGCCGAGTTAGTGTTATGGAAGCGCTGACAATAAGTAAGACTGTTTAGTAGTAGGGCTAGAGAGTTAGGCTTTGTGTGGACGCTTCGTGCATAAGTTCGCGACAGATTCCAGCCGTGGCAGTCTTTTTCTTTTCCTTGTCCTTCCGTTTCCACGCTATACAATATCCTCATGCACTCACCGATAGTGGTGTCTCCAAAATAATAGCCCTCTGGACCATTTGCCATAGCGTAGCTTACCACTGCGCGAATATTTCCTTCCTGAGCACACCTTTCACCCACGCATGTTATACCAAAAACACTCTTTTTCGCACAAGCATAGCACACGCACGCAGATAGACACTTATCGTGGCATAGGCATAACACAACAAACATACACAGATACACACATTTCAAGCACACGCACAGCACACACGCACAGCACACACGCACAGCACACACACACAGATACACTCATATCCTAGCACAGGCATAGCACACGCACAGAGAGGTACACACATATCCTAGCATAGGCATAACACAATAGGCACACACATATACACACCTATTCTAGCACAAGCATAGCACACACACACAAAGAAAAACACATATCCTGGCATAGGCATAAGAGGCCTACAGATACACACATATCCTAGCATAGGCAAAAGAGGTCTATGCTAGAATAGGAGTGTGCTTGTTGTGTTATGCTTATGCCAGGATATGTGTGAGCCTCTCTGTGCGTGTGCTATGCCTGTGCTAGGATATGAGTGTATCTCTCTGGGCGTGTGTTATGCCTGTGGTAGGATAGGTGTGTATCTGTTTGTGTGTGCTCTGTGTGTACGAGTGTTATGCCTGTGCTAGGATATGTGTGTAACTTTGTGTGCGTGTGATATGCTTGTGCTAGGATATGAGTTCTAGCACAAGCGTATCACACGCACACAAAGATACACACATATCCTAGCACAGGCATAACACTCGTACACAAAGAGCACACGCAAACAGATACACACCTATCCTAGCACAGGCATAACACACGCCCACAGAGATACACACCTATCCTAGCACAGGCATAACACTCGCACACATATACACATATATCCTAGCAAAAACATAACACTCGCACAAACAGATACACATATATCCTGGCATACGCATAGCACACGCACACAGCTACACACATATCCTAGCATAGGCATAACACAACAGGCACACACATATTCTAGCACAAGCATAGCACGCGCAAAGAGATACACAAATATCCTAGCACAAGCATATCACACGCACACAAAGCTACACACATATCCTAGCACAGGCATAACACTCGTACACAGAGAGCACACACAAACAGATACACACCTATCCTACCACACGCATAACACACGCCCACAGAGATACACACCTATCCTAGCACAGGTATAGCACACGCACAGAGAGGCTCACACATATCCTGGCAAAAACATAACACTCGCACAAACAGATACACACATATCCTGGCATACGCATATCATACGCACAGAGATACACACATATCCTAGCATAGGCATAACACTACAGGCACACACATATTCACACATATTCTAGCATAGGCACAGCACTCGTACAGATATTCACATATATTCTAGCATAAGCATAGCACACCCACACAGACATACACATATCTTATTCCATGTTTTCTATTACATATGCTATGCCATGTGCTTTATGCCACAGGCAAAGGTTCTCTGTGCTTATTGCCCAAACATACCTACTCGTATCTATTTCTGTGGGCAACCAGATACACATACATATCTCTATCAGTTTTATTGCCTCTACTAAGGGCATACACTTGTCACACACAAAGGGCATCCTGCATAAAAGAGTAGGGAAGGGGTAATCACTTACGTTTGAGGAAACTGTAGACGCCTTCAAGGAGGCCACCTCGACTTTCACATCATCCACAGACTTCTTTATATCTCTCAAAGCCTCTCCAATCGTTGTACTCAAGGTTTCCACTATGGCGGTCAAACTTTTATTCATTTGACGGAAGTTTGCTAATATTAAGTCGTGTTCGTGATCGAAGTTCAGATCTACCTCACCCTGGCGAAACTAAAAATGAATATAAAAATTGACCAGGTGCCATATATAAACACAAGTGATAATATTTGGCGCTCGATACAACACTCCAAGAAACCAAAATACTCTTTACATATACATATACATATTTTCCCCCCTAGTTGTTCAAGCCCACTTAGCCAAATGCCTCGCAAGTGTGTCGTGCAAATCTCTCGCAGTTGGTCTCTCATGGTATTCACCAAAACACTTGCTCACCACTTTCCCCACACCGCCATATTCCTCTACACTTTCTCTAAACATTTTCACCTTCACGTGACCCTTATTCCCTTCCCACTGCTGGTGGGACATCAATATATCCACCATAACAAAACCAACAGCATACATGTCGGTGCATTTGTTTACCCGAGCACCTTGTCCTTCGAGCTCAGGTGCTAGCCAAAAACACTTTTTCAGAGAGATTTCTCTCTCTTTCACAGATTTTGTCGAAAATCTCGGTGGAGCGCACTCCACACGACACGACATACCAAAGTCAATTATTTTCACCACCACACCTCCATTTTGGCTCGCAGGGCACACGAGAATATTGTTCCCTTTTATGTCACCGTGCACAATTTCTCGTGCGTGGAGGGCCCTCACTGCCTTCACTAGTTGCATAGCGAGGCTATACTTCACTCCACGCGACACACCCCCTTTTTTCACATAATCCCATAACGTGGTGATGCCTCGTTGACCAATCACCAAAAAAGGATATCGCTCATGGCCTCTAGAAGACATCCTTATTCCATAACCCACTAGTGGAAGAGTCGCACAGCACGCTTGCCCTGCGAGGAGGTGCATGAGCATCTCTTGAAAACAAAGCTGGAACTTCATGTTACCCTTTTGTTGAAAAAACTTTACCACTACATGTTCTGTTCCATTCAGCACACCGTCCAAATACACCCTTCCGAACCCTCCTTTCTTTACCCCAATATCACTCGCTCCACTTCCAAGTGAGATATCCTTCGTCATATACCGAGGTATCATACACGTTGCTGCCCCGTCCTTAAGGACAGACTCACTCACACCGTGCTCACACTTCACAGCACTGTTGATCACACCGATCACAGTATTTTCCAACATATTACAACCACCACCACCAACCTCCACACCTGAACTCCATTTACTTGCTGCGTGCTCCTGTGCCATTGCCTCCTCACGTGGTGTACTACAAACCTCTAACTTCACTTCCTTTTCTAGGGACTTCACTTTATTTTCTAGGGCAACTCTCTTTAGGTGCTTTCCTAATCTTCGTTTTCGGTTTCTTCGTGTGCACTTCGATAAACTACGACCCACTTTGCCTCCCTGTAGTTCAAACACACCCCGCTGTAACAAGCGTGCCCTTTGTACCGCATCTCAAGTGATATGTATATTCCACATGGGTTCCCTATATGTTAAGTACAACGTACCTCCATGTCTCCTGTTGCTCCACCTCCTCCATCGGTTTCCTCTTCCGCGCCTCCCGCCTGTTAAGCTCAAGTGCCAATGACGCCGAACTGTCATCACAAATATCTTGCTCTCATGATCGCCAGTCGATAAAACCGAGAGGTAGGTCGGTCACAAAAGCATGCGCTCATATAGCTTACACAGGTATACTGCTGAACCTATACCCTCTTCGTGGCGCAGCGGGAGACAAGTGGTCACAGACACATGAGTGTCAGACCTACTCTAACCCAAGATGCCATACATAACAGCAAGGCCAATACCTTGCTGCTTGCGGATCAAGGGCGCTCCAAACAAACCCACAGACCAAGAGTGCAGGCGCCTTCTTCTACTAGAGTAGAAAGCGTGACCACAGTGGTTCCTTCAATGGCACAGTCACCAGTGTGTGGCCAAGGGAGTTCGTTTTTGCTGTGCCCCACTAGGGTATACGTTCAACAGTACACTCGTGAAAGCTATATGTCTTACTTGGCACTATACACGACTCCTCGCACTCCTGGTTCCTTCAATGGCACAGTCACCAATGTGTGGCCAAGGGAGTTCGTTTTTGCTGTGCCCCACTAGGCTAAACGTTCAACAGTACACTCTTGAAAGCTATATGTCTTACTTGGCATTAGACACGACTCCTCGCACGCCTAACATATGCACACAGCTTACCTCGGGGCAATGACGGGTGAGGCCTTCCTCAGCACCGTCTTCGTGATCCTCGCCACGTTGATCACGGTCTTCTTGATCCTCAAGATCACCGCCTCTTCCAGCCTAAAACACATACCACATATCTTAGCACACCTAAAACACTAAAACACATAACTTTAACGAGGAAGAGTAAGAAAGTGTACAAATGACTCATCTGCAAAGGACTCATATGACACCGATTAATATTTTATTTTTCTTTAACTGTGTGACCCGACTGTAGCTTTTGTCCATATTTACCTGTGCTGCTTGTACCTTCTTTTGTAAAAGCATCTGCTGATGCTTATACCACAATACTTCTTGTTCAGTCCAGTTACAGTACGGAGTTGGTTCTTCACCTTCACCACCACCGTCTTCACCTTCACCACCACCGTCAGCATTGTTGCCAATCCCACCCCCACCCTGTTCCTCCTCCATGTAATGTGCATCTTCTACATTTTCCTCCTCGTCCTCACCTCCTCCATGCATCTCCTCACCACCCTCTCCATCCGCAGTGTGGCATCCATCTTCCTCATCAGCTGGTGCCTCTCGAGCCTTTTCATCTTGTATCGACCTGACACCTCGAGTAGCTACCCCCGTGTAATATATAGGGTTCCTTTGGACGGGCGCGTCTATCTACGCTTGATCGAGCATATTGCTTGCTGTATCCTGTACTGGTTGCTTCTGCACTCCTACTTAGAGCTTGTCTTTTCCCGCTCCGATCTTGCGTCTCCCCTCTCCCCTTACTTCCTCTCTTGTTACCACTTGTAGTGTTCGTCATGAGAAGCTGTCTATGAGAAACAGATGCCATATGCTAACACTCTAAATTTTAAGACTTTAAAGTATCCTTGATATTTTCGCGCGTGAAATAAACCCTTATTCTGTTTTATGGTCAACGTCTTGTACTCAAAACGCTTCGAGTTTCGTTTAAACAACATAGTCTTTTTCAATCGATGTTCGAACGTTCGAATACACAACGCAAAACTTTCGTGGTCGCGCGACAAGCGATTGATGACATCGATCGACCTGCGCAGTCGGTAGTGCACGCCAAACTTTCGTGGTCGCGGTCGCGCGACCAGCGGTTTATGACATCGATCGACCGATTACCCTTCGAAACGAATACCGAGTACGCGATACACCGTATGAATATCCCAACACGGGCAGAAGCTTCACGTTACACTCAAGGTGGTTTTTGTATTTTGTGAAGTCCCCTCCAAGTAAAAAAACATGAACAGTACCGGTCCAGCGAAGAGATAATTTGTGCCCGGAGGCACAGCGTGAGCCGATATGTCTATGCGTCCGTATGTGTGTCATCGGGGGTAATCTGGGATTGGCACGATGACAGTGAGATTGGGCTTGAAACCACGATGAGAATGAATACCAGATGTCCGGTGTATGACAGTATGACACTATGACACTATGACAGTATGACAGTATGACACTATAGTAGTATGACAGTACTGTGGGGGGTGTCATCGTGGAACTCAGTCAGACCCTCGAAGAATGGTCAGATTCGCATCGGGGTTGAAAAGACAATGAAATCGAATATCAGATATTAAGGTTATGACAGCATGACAGTATGACGCTATGACAGTATGACAGTATGACAGTACAGTAGTATGACAGTACTGTGGGGCAGTCATCGTGTCAGTCTGTTGGCATAACATCTTAATCGAGAATGACGAATCGGAATTAGAAATGAGATCGGATCGAGAACTGAACGTTGAGCCGAAGTGTGACATCGGCTCTCGAGTGGTTGACCCTGCAACCTGAGTGACGAGTGAATAAGTAGAGCACTTGAGAAGTGTTTAGCCTTCGGAACTCGGAACCGAATTATCGTTTGTACCTCAATCTGGCCCTGATCCAGTATATTATAAAAATCCGAATTGTGTACCTTTGCACGTTCAATCAAAAACATATCTCCGAGCATTTGTCGTCGTGCCCCTGGCACATTTGGTATCAGCGTGCTGCGATTTCGCCTCTGCGCAACTCGCCCACGGGCCTTTTGTAACTTCCGTTGTAATACAGGGGGAGAACTGCACTTCCGGCTATCTGGGCGCAATTTTAGCCTCCGTAAGTACATTTTTTTTCGTATTCAACGGCCGTATCCTTTGGAAAACATCTCCAAAACTTCATATTTTCGCCCCTTAACACTGGGGACCCAACCAGGCTCAAAAAAGTCAGCATTCGTTTTCCGATCTTAACTTCCAAGTCTGCCCCAGGCTACAAACAACCGTCAGGGAGCACCCTAAAGGGTTTCCCTGGTTTATAGTAGCCAGGAAAACCCCATAGCTCACTTTCTAGAGCCTTAAAAAGGCGAAAAACAGCCAAAAACAGCCCAAAACAGCCGTTTTAGCCCCTTTTCAGCCTACCCCCAAACCTTCCACAGTAGCCCCCACCACCAAAAACTCCTTCCCCAGACCCCATAGGACACCCTAGAACCCCCCAATACCGCCCTCACGGCCACCAGCAGCTGGGAAAACCCCTCAAAGTAGCGCTTTTAGTGGCTTCTGGACAGTTTCTGGACAGTTTCTGGACACCACTGGTTTACCCTCTGGCTGGAATATTCTGGGAGTGTACGAAGTCCGGCTACCTTTTGGGACCTTGCTGAGCTTTCTGGGACCTTGCTGAGCTTTTCTGGTTGCAGTTCCTTGACCCCTGCCTGCATACATAGGCACTTGAAATCTGTGTCGCGGAGCCCTGGCGAATTTTTGAGTTTGCCGGTGTATGGCAGTACCCCCTTCACCAGAAGAATACAGTCTAAGAGCGTGGTGGAAACAAGGACCCATCAAGTGGGTATTCCCTCCAGACCCCACCTATCCACCAGCAGGCGCCTTCTGGCAGAGCGGTCCTTGGAGCGGTCCTCCTTCCCCCTCATCCTCTGACGACGAGGAGGAGAACTGAGCGCCTGGATACAGTCACGCTGGCTATCCCACCAAGATACCACAACTGGGTGTGGGTTCAGATTGGAAACCTTCTCTTCCGCTACCCGAACTCCCAAGACCTGACAGTCTTCCCCGCGCTCCCTGGCTCATATCCAGTGCAAGGAATCGAAGAGTGGCCTTGGGTCCCCCCATCACCGCCTGGAAGTCCCGCCCCTTCGCCTCCAGCGAGCGACATCGAAGAGGACGAGACTAATTAAATAAAAAAAAAAGGCGAGCACTCACCACTTTGCTCACCTGTGGCTATTGCCACACCCAGTCCTTGATCTCAACCAGCTCAGTAATCAGGATGTCACAGCAGACATCAGAGGCATTTCCCAGCATGAGTGTCAGCGCAGAGCAGCTACACCACACTCTGTTCTCTCCCATAACCTTCCCATCGCCCACCACATATGCTTCCGCTCACCCCATTCCACACCCAGGCACCACCATGCCCTACACAGCGGTGCCCCGCCCTTATACTATGCCGGATGGCACCCCCGCACAGGCCGTATGGAACGGCGTCAATTGGGTATTGCCCCAATCAGCGCCCCTCGCTGGGGGAGTATCACCAGTGCCGTTCACACTGGGAACCCATCACCCCGTGGGCGCATATCCCACACCGTTCCAACAACAGCTACAGCAGCAGCAGCAGTGGCTCGCGTACCAGCAGCAGCAACAGCAATGGCTTCAACAGCAGCCACTGGAACCGATGCAGCAGCAGTTACAGCAGCAGCAGTTACAGCAGCAGCAGCTACAGCAGCAACAGCAGCAGCAGCAGCAGCAGCAGCAACAGCAACCGCAGCCGCCACAACTGCCGCAACATCGACCACAGCAGCCCCATCAGCTGGCACCAGCCACCTCCGCGCTTCATGACTCACGCGCGGATCCCTCATCGCTGCAGCACTTCATCAGCATCGGCGCCGCGGCCCTGCCGGACCCTCTGCAGGTACCCCTTGACAGCGGGGTTCAGCAGAACGTCTTGGGCGGTACCCAGCTCTTGGTGCGTCACCTTCCCGCGGTGACGACAACCTCAGAGACTCGCCGGCGTCGGCGTTCCCGAAGGGCATCCTCGGGCCCTGCGACACATGGCAAGCATCTCCCAGGTCCAAGCCACGCACCTGATCACTCTGACCCCGACTCCGGCACGGACATCAGCCGCACCAGCACGGGGACCAGAGGCAGCCGAAGCACGCAGGCACGGGCTGAGCGCAGGCGGAGGGCCGCCCACAGGTCCGGCTCTGACTCGGACGCGAGCAGCCGAAGTGAACACATTCGCAGAGAAGTCCTAGCGGCAGTACAGGCCCTGGACATCTCCGCGGTGCTCTCGAGGGGACTCGCGCTGCCTGGTGCGACGACATCGGCAGGAGCCTCCCCACCAGGCGACCCTCAGGGCAGCGCACAGGGCCTGACGGCGGACCATCTACACGAGGCAGACGCCGTCGCCAGCGTAACCCCTCCAGTGCCTCAGACCGCCGCTGAGACCGCTCTCGCCGAACCTCCCACTCAGGGCCGGCCAAATCCCCATAACATGATGGTGGCCCGCCGGCGACAGTCGATGGAGACGGTGGTGCACGGCGGTGGCAATCCCGACTCAGAGCCCAGAGACTCCAGTTCAAGCGACTCGCCACCAGGGCCCCCTAGTGATCCACCTCAGGATCCCCCTGACGATCCCGCACCAGAGCCCTCCTACCCTCAGTACCCAGAGGTCAGAGCCCTCTTCGTCACCCACGATGGTGGGTCATTGTGGGTGCATCAGTCAGCTGGGGTACGAGGCGCGGCAACCGTCTCCCTACCATGGGACGAACGCCGCCGGGCTGGGGTGCAGGGCGACGCCATCTTGTTCAGGATCATGCACCTGCTGGGAGCGCCGCTGACTGCATATGCGCGCATGGGGGGCCGGCTACACCATGCACCCCTACCCCTTTCCAACCCTCGTGTGGAGACCTGGGTCCTTATGGTCGACCGCGAGGTCATGGATATGGCAATGGGGGACCCAGCCGCGGCCAATGTGCGGTCTACCAGCATGGGGCAGCCAGTATGGGAGTGGATCCCTGCTACTGCGCGGGAGTCGGAGATGCAGAACTTCGATCAGGACGGGCTCGCCGCGTGGTCGGAGGTCAGCAACTCCGATTGGTACCGGAGCATGAGTGTGGTGGCCGCACAACCATCCACACCCCTGCCCTTCCATACACCTCTTCCACTCCCCGCACCACCGTCAGCCCCTGCATTACCGCCCACTCCGACCGCAGTCCCCACAAATCCCGCGCCTGCGCCTCCGCCCGCGCATGCCCCGGGACCACCACCCCCTGCCCGTTTTCCCCATTCCGCCACCGCAAACCCCGTTCACCCTGCCGCTGCCGTGAACCCCGTTCACTCTGCCGCCGCTGCAAACCCCGTGCTCTCTCCCAGCGCCACCCCCTTTGTTCCAGGCATCGTCCGTCTGCCGCAGGGCACCAACCTGCGAGCATCTCCAGACGAGGTCCGCCTGGAGCACAAGACCAAAGAGATGGTGCTAAAGCTGGTCAAGAGTGTCACCAGGTTCCCCCGCTCCGCGTCCGACACAAAATCGGCCGACAAGGAGGGCCTCCTGACGCAACTGGAGCACTACTCCCACATGGTGCGGAAGGTATTCCAGGAGGCCATCGTGATCGAAGCACTGACCACTCCCAGTTGTACGCCATCAGTATCAGAGTACCAGGCGAGTGTGTCAAGCCTTCTTTGGAGCTTCAAGGAGCACACTCTTCAAGATCAGCAGAGGAAGTTCTTGGAGCGCGCGGCGGGGACCTTTGGGTCCGAGCAAGCTTGGCACCAACGCTACGGGGACCTGGATGTGTTCTTCAGCGATCTGGCGGTGTGCTCTCTGACGCAGGCCTACCTGGAGAACGCACACGGCGAGGCCATTGCCCCGAAGCAGGCGGTGAGCGAGACCGCGGCGGAGTATTTCTCGCGACTGGAGACCCGCATGGCCTCCGTCAACTTCTTGGCCGGCAGAGTCCCAAATTGCGTGGAAATGACCAACTTGTCGATGCTCTCCACGTTCCGCCGGGGGCTGAAATATGCACCCAAGGTGATGCGGCGCCTGAGAGCCATCCACTTGGATGTCTCCAAACCAGAGGAGTGGGAGAGGAAGGCCGTCGCTGACGACATCCCAGGCACCCACAACGCCTTGTTGAAGATTCGGGAAGTTGCTGAGGAGGTGGAGAACGACATTGACACGGAGGCGGCTCAGAGACGCTCTCAAGACCGTCCTCCTCGTGCCGTTTCCTTCGCTAACCCACCACCTCGCACCCCCTTCTACAGGCGTACCCCCTCTTCGAACCGCCCAGCTCTTGCCATGCTGGAGAACGGGCCTGCCACCACCGTCGCCGCGGCAGTGACTCCTTTGCCACCACCACCTGGCCTCTCCCGCCCTGATGCTCCAAAAGTCCGCCGGTGCTTCGCCTGTGGCTC
>LGRX02028811.1:0-18345 GCA_001247695.2 Cymbomonas tetramitiformis | reverse complement strand
AACTATGTCTAGGATATATACTGGTGAGCTAATGTAAGCATGCGTTTTGGTCAGGCAGCTCATCCTAGATGTTGTATCTATTTCTAGGTTGAGAAGAAGTAATGTGCAGTGTTGAATCATGATTCCATCAATGAAATGGATTACATTTGAAATTTGTGTTTAGCCACCTCTTGTGTTCTGCCACAATACCTTGATACGGACCTGCCTTAATGAGATCCTTGATTGCTTCGGGAATCGACTCTGGTGAAATGCGATACTTGTGAAAGTGGGTTTTAAGTGTGGTGATAGCTAGTTTGCGAACTCTGATTTCTTCCACTGCCAAGGCCTTGATGTAGTCTGAAGGGACAATCGCGTGACATCCAGTGGCTGGTGTACGAGTGGGCCTTCCATCTTCATGCTTTTGTCCGTCTCCTCTGAAAAAAGGCAGAGCATTGTTCTGAATGTTCTCTGCAAAATGATGGCCGGTGAGTAAGTAATTTGGGATCTGTGAGGGGTGAATATGTGTCAAGTCATTGTCATACCAGAAGATGGCATAATGCTGTCCCGTGCCTAAAATTGTGGCGCTAGGTGTTTTCTTGAACTGCTCTGCGGTGGGCTTGTGATAACTGGCACGAAGGGCTCGTTTCTGCAGGATGGGGGTGAGCTTGTTAAAGTTCACAATGATGCCCAACGACAGAACTTGCGCACTGGAGTTCACAACCTTTCGAGCTCCATGAAACTGGGAGAGCTCCTCATCTTGTTTACCAGTTGCGCCGAGCAACTGAAAATCTTACTCCGAGTTTCTCACGCGCTTTCCAGAAAAAGTGAGCAGCTGAAATTGATGCACGGGGAGCGACCTTGATTTCTGAGTCCCAAGACGAGAACGCTACGAATATCGCTTATAAATTTCTGAGTTCACGGAAAGTCAAGGATCAATATCAACGGAAACTTACTTTCAAGGTTTCGATGAGTTGACTAACTAATATCATTTATATGACAGCTCAACGGAAATCTGTGTGACGTTTCAACAGAATCTGATCGCAATTAATTTTACATATGTGACATTGGCACATGACTAATGTATCCGTTCGTCATTTGTTAACATGTCGTTTCGCTTAATGATTTATCCATTACAAAATTTCTACACACGCGAGTAACTGATGTTCATAGTGCAAATATACAAATTGAAAACATTTTCGAATTGTTTTTCCATTCACAGACAAATTAAGGAACTTGTATTTTCAAAAATGAAATATTACTGTCAAATAGGACATCAATTACTGTCATATAGGACATATATTACTGTCAAATAGGACATCTATTACTGTCAAATAGGACATCTATTACTGTCAATAGACATCTATTACTGTCAAATTGGACATTTACTCCTTAAAGAAGCCATGTCCAGCTTGTGGAGGTTTTTTACCTTTCCGCGTTTGGGCACAGGAGCAGGTTCAGAAGCAATTACAGTGGTCTCTACAGTAACAGGGGCAGTCGCTGTGGCCTCATCGTTCGCCACTGTTGCTGCTGTAGATGCAGGCACCACTGTGGTTGGCGCAGGAGTTGCTCCTGACTGATCTGCTTCAGTAGGTGGAGCAACTTGTTCACCAATTGGTGGTGGTACCAAGGTAACTTCCATGGTAACAACATCAGGAGGAACTTCTGCCGCGCTGGCGGTTGAAGCACCTGCGCGTTCATTCCAAAAAGCAAGTGTTCAGGATAAACAACTTAAATAACACAGATCCAACTATCCAACTGTAAACTAAAACCTAAACATTTACCTGGTGGAATCGCACTGGCTCCAAGGTCCTCCACAGGCCAAAGGCCAAAGTCCAAAGCGCATTTGGTCTTCTTGTCCTTGTTCTTGCGCCTCTTGGCAGGAGGAGGAGGAGGAGGAGGGGTAATGTAATTTTCGTCCTCGCTGTCGCTGGCGATAGTAATGACTTGACGATTTTGGAACCAATTAGGAGGTTGCCCATATTCCTCGATAAACGCTGGAGGTAACGCCTTTGTTACCTCCACAATGGCGTCAAGTGCCTGGACAGCTCCGGAAATGTCGCCCAGGTTGCGACTAAGCTCATATGAGCTGCAAACACTTAAATTGTAGAATGTTTCTACAGAAAAATAGATGTCGTAGATTTTACCAACCTCGACATGGTCCATTAATGGACTCGGGTCGTCCCTGGTGGACCCAGCAAGAGCTCTCCGGCCCGTACATATTAGGATGTTACCACAGGCGTCCGACCCTGAATATCAGGGTTACCACAGGCTTCTTCTCCTTGGTTCTGGAGAGGGCCTTGACCTTACTCTCAAGGTATGCCATCACCCTCAAATGATCCTGGGTGAGGTCCTCTCCATTTTCGGACCTGGCTTTAATGGTTGCAAACCATGTTTTTTCGAACTTGATAGGTGCGGACATGTTTATCAGTGTATCTGGATAGAGTTAAACCAAATATGAAACAAATCTGTCTCATCTTTCAAATCTCAAGCTGATTTCATAGTCATATGCTCAGTACGCAATTGGTGAACAAACAAATCAAATCAAAATGTGTTGTATTATTCAAATCTCAAGTTAGTTTGCGATTCATTGTTTAAATATCTGATCATACTTGATGATCTGATTGGTTGTAAATTTCGATATGAGATTTGTCTTAAATATCGTGGTGGTCTAGTATGGGCTGCCACGCTTTCCCGGGAGGGCGTGGCCATCACACGTAACAGTCTGGGGTCGTACTGGGTCAAAATGCGGGTCGTACCGGGGTCGTACCGGGGGTCACCGTACTTTCCGGGGTCGCATTTGGCGTGTTGAGACCCGCCGCGCGTGTTGGGACCCGCCGCGCGTGTTGGGACCCGCCATGGTGGTGGGATCCGCGGCGCATATTGGCTCCGCCGGAGGGGGGATATGATCCGCCGACCCCTCAGACAAAATATCGAGGTCTAGGGGGAGGTCAAACCCCCCCAAGGCAAAATATCGAGGTCTGGGGGGGTCTAACCCCCCATGGCAAAATATCGAGTCTAGGTAGAGGTCCAACCCCTCCGGGTCTTGAAAACATAGTTTGGGGGGAGGTATTTCAATGTGATGTGCTGGCGGCTTCCAGGGTCAAATCGTGGGCAGCCTGTGTCAGTAATGGCAAGGGAAGATAGAGCGGACTAAATAAACACGGTGATGTCAATGACGATCGAGTCGTTTTTTAATAATTAAAGCGTTATAAATGTGGGGCTACGCGTGACTCACAGTCAGTCGCGCCCCGACGAGCTCCCCACCTGGGCATGTAATGGCATGACTGGGTAGCCCTCTACCTCTCTCGTCGTCGTTCCGGCTAGGAGTGTTAGAGAGTGTTTCAAAACCCAAATTTTCAACACATTTCCAGTCTCAGTGGGGAGGGGCACCCCCCCACACCCCCCAAACAAATGTAATGTAAGCGGCCTGGCCTTGTGGGGCTTGGTCTGCAGCCCATACAGTCGACGTTCATGACAGTGCCATCAACCTTCATTCTCGAAGTTTTGCGGACTGCGTCTCGACTCTCATGTCTGATGTGTCCTGGCAAACACATCCAAAATTTTAAAGAGGCTTTATATTTTAAAGTTATTTATTTTAAATTTATATATAATAAGCGTGACAGCTTTCGATAGGAAACTAGATTCGGAAATTCAACAAATTGAACTGCTTATGTTTATAGATTCGATGAATAGCAAAGTTTCCACCGTATTTTAAAATATGCTAAGAAGCTTAATTATATATTTATACTCAACAGTCGTGACACTGTACATTCACCAATAGAAATTGTCCAATAATAAATATTCATATTCCAGATATCTTGCTCACACGCGGTTTGCGATATTTGAATCCCATCTTGATTGTGACATACTGACGTCATTTTCACTGCTTAAAATTTAAACCAATCAAACAAGCGTCTTCATAAGTGAAAACATAAAGTTATATGACATGACATGACAGCGTTACGCATGTCATGTCATGTCATGTCATGTCATGTCATATCATATCATGTCATGTCATATCATGTCATGTCAGCGCAGCGCAGCGCAGCGCAGCGCAGCGTTACGCATGACGATCGAAAAGCGTCATGCATGATGACAGCGGGACGAAAAGCGGCATGCATGATGACAGCAATAAAAAAGCGTCTACACGATGACAGCGTTACGCATGACAGCGGGACACGATGACAGCGGGGCACGATGACAGCGTTACGCATGATGCGTACAGCGTTACGAATTTGTACAGCCTACGATTGTGACATTTGAAAGCGTTCATTTTGTAATACCCGGTTTCGAGGGAAATTAATGAGTAACGTGTAGAACTTACTCTCACCATCTCACCAAGTGGTGAACTGTTCATCAGATAATCGTTGTAATACAACATTCCAGAACAAGTGTAGTCGAAAGTTTTGCGCCTTTGAAAAGATTTGCACAGATTCACGCCACACGTCATCGTCAGATTTCCATACCGTAATATAAGGATCGGCAGGAATGTCACACGCAAATTGCCCTGACAGCCTTTTCAAAAGTTCAAACTGTCACACGACAACTTGGCTACGTTTGTCCTATAGGATTAAACACCCGGAAAATGTCATACTACACGCCAATCTCAAGGTCATAATTTTTGTCAGTCACATTTCATGATTTCACTCATACTGATGACGACTCCGACTTGCGGATAATGCCATCTTTCCCTCTTATGGCATATGTAGGTTATACTATCTGAAAAATGGGGGGCAGCTGTAAACTTTATGAAAAATCAGTTTTCATCTGCGACTTTGCGTTGCACGTATACACAAGTACATATATCCCGCAGCAGAGAATTTGCACATGAGTTAGGTGATAGTTTTGGTGTCGTTGGATGAGTTTGGTCGTTTGCTGTGCCTTTGACATTTCAGTTGTGAGATGCGAACCTTACACTAACGTTTCTACTACCTCTTTATATATATATATATATAGCCTACATTAAAGTTGCAGAAGGACCTCTGCAGTTTTGAATGGATCCGACTGGCTTGATTTATTTGACCAAGCTGTGCCTGACTCTATAGCTTCGGGGTGCTTTCCTTTTCCCAACGTGGTGCCACTGCTCATTTGGCAGCCATCCCCGCGCGCCGCATTCTCGTTTTTGGCTTCCACCCACTCAAGAAATTGTTGCATTATCGACTTTGCAATTGGGTGCCCCGATGCCTATTCTAGCTGGGGTGCATACATGTGCGGCATGTGGCACGCGTGGGTGGACGGGGGTTACATACTTAAGTGCATAATTTCGGAAAATGTTATTATACGGCTTGATATTTTTGGAGAAGTTTGGAGAAGGTTTGGACAAAGTCAAAAATATAAAATTTTGACATTTAGGGTTTAGGAGTAGTCGTGCGGGGCCATTTTGGTCACGGCAAACCGCAGGAAATCGTGTTTTGCACTTGGCATGCATGCGCGTCGCATGAATGTGTTGATAAAAGGTCACCGCCGAGTTTGGGGAGGTGCACCAAGTTAGTTGAAGGCACTTGAAAGTTGCATAGCCAAGATTTTAGGGTTTTAGGGTTGCTGGCGGGTGAAATATTGGCTGTGAGAGCAGGGGTTTCGCATATGCGGGGTCCGCTATAAAGTGCATAATTTCGGTAAATGTTATTATACGGCTTGATATTTTTGGAGAAGTTTGGAGAAGGTTTAGACAAACTCAAAAATATAAAATTTTGACATTTAGGGTTTTGGAGTAGTCGTGCGGGGCCATTTTGGACACTGCAAACCGCAGGAAATCGTGTTTTGCACTTGGCATGCATGCGCGTCGCATGAATGTGTTGATAAAAGGTCACCGCCGAGTTTGGGGAGGTGCACCAAGTTAGTTGAAGGCACTTGAAAGTTGCATAGCCAAGATTTTAGGGTTTTAGGGTTGCTGGCCGGTGAAATATTGGCGGTGAGAGCAGGGGTTTCGCGTATGCGGGGTCCGCTAGAAAGTGCATAATTTCGGTAAATGTTGTTATACGGCTTGATATTTTTGGAGAAGTTTGGAGAAGGTTTAGACAAACTCAAAAATGTTATTTTTTGACATTTAGGGCTTTGGAGTAGTCGTGCGGGGACATTTTGGGCACTGCAAACCGCAGGAAATCATGTTTTGCACTTGGCATGCATGCGCGTCACATCAAAATTGTGATGCCCCAAGTTTGTTCAAATGCTTGAGCATAATTATGCAAAAAATGTTATCATTATTGCATTGTGAATGCCAAATCCCATACTATATATTTGAATGCAAAAATTACAACAGTGATAACACGCGCTCATGCTCGGCAGCAGGCATCTTGTACACATCCCCTCTTTTAACTAGGCGCACATCGGTTGCACGCACGGCTTCACAAGAGATCGAGCACTTTTTACTTGTGTCTAGTATGTAGTCATCTCTCACATCGGCATCTTCCCATTCAAAGTACCTCCCCGAAACCACAAATTCTCCCGGGGCAAAATATTGCCCATAGTCATCTCGGCGCCCCCTAGGTCCAACCTCCGTCACGGCGGATAACGCCTTCACCAAGTAGTAGGCGTGTGTGCGGTCCGCCGGGTCTCGGTGGACCGCGATGGTGCATCCGCGCCGCACCGCTACACTCACATCACTCGCATACTCCTCCACCAACTCCCGCACCCTTGCCGCGTCCGCACCCGTTGCGGGCGTCAATTCCACCTCCTCCACAAATCCACATGCGAGCTCTCCAAACAGTTCTCGGACGTCGGCATGGACGACACACATTCCGCATAGCATGACACGCAATAGCATGTCCTGTCGCGCACCAGCAACTTCCCCTCCACGCCCGATCGCACCGAATGCAGTTGCAAAGTGCGCTCCAAAGATTTGTATGCGATGCGCGCCGTGTGATCAACCGCCGACAAACCTCCCGCCACCTCTTTCGTCGCGTCCTCGGGAACTAGATAAAAAAATCGTTGATTGAATGCGGCCCTCGACTTCGTGTAGCTGGTGTCCGCGCGTGTGCGCAACCTCTCCACACAAAAAGCATAGAGATCGGCCGCACACAAGATCTTCCCATACCATTTGTCACCCTCCGAAATTACCGCCACCGCCGCTGCATGCTTCACGTGTGCCCCCGCTCCGTCCTGCTCCCCTTTAGCATGCGCCGTCTCAAAGAAGTTCCGCTGACAAGGAATCCCCAGCGACCATTCCATTTTGCTGTTTCCCACGTCCGCGAATCCCGCCGCGCACTTGTTCTGCCCCGCACAGCCATCCGCCCATTCGTGAATAAATATTGGCTTCGGAATCCCCCTTTTCTCAAAGTACTCCTTGATGATCACCTCTCGCATGTACCGAATGAATCTGTGATCATGCTTGCGGTCATCACTGATAAAGTACACATAGTCCTTTATCACAACCGGGTTCTCCGCCGTGGACTCTACCCCATCGACTTCCTTGCACGCGTGCCGCCATAATACACACACCAACACAATAGCCTGCTTCACCACCCAGTGCAAACTCTGAACTTCCCTCGGGATGTTCAACGAATGGTTCTCGGAGAAATCGAAACACCACGCCGTATGCCCCAACGGCAAATCCGTGATACACGTCTTAAATTGACGGTGCTGGTGCAAGGCCATGAATGTATGGTAAGCATAGGGACGCAAAAACGGGCAGTCCCCGACGCCATTTAGCCTCCGCCACTTCCACGATTCCGACGCCGCGTCCTCGCACAGAAAGCGTCCATTGCACCGACAGTTTGGCGACTTCCCCGGTTCGTGCCCCAGCAACAGCGTTTGCAGCTTAGATATCAACGCCCCCAATTTCGTCTTCTTCTGCAAAAACTGCAACCTCCTAACCTCTTTCCCTTCGTCGTCGTACTTGCCCGTACTCAGAGTCTCATAGCACGACCACCTCACCTCCTCCGCATATTGCACCTCCTTCTCGCACACTTTAAAGTTCTTCAAACCTCCGCACTGTTTGCAGGTTTGCAACAGGCACTCTATGCGGTGCTTATCCCCTTCACGCGGGCACAACAGACTCTCCGCGAACGTGGAGGTAGACTTCCCCGCCTTCACGATGCCACACACTTGCCCCGTCGGCGCACCCACCGCGCTCTCCCTCTTTTCCTCCGCCGTCCCCCTACAGATCTGCAACCCTTGGGAAAGCTTTCCATAGGCATGCCATCCCTGTGCCCTCCCTATGCCCGCCCTTGGGAACGCTCGGGAAAATCCGGAAATATTTTCCAAAGGCTTGGAAAGTTTTCCATAGGGTATTTCCATAGGGATACCCCCTTTTGGAGTTTCCACAGGGTTTCTATAGGGCTGTATGCCTATGGAAAAGGACGTTCCATAGGCATGGAAGGCCGTATAATCACCCTATGGAAAAGTAAACATTTCCATAGGACGGCTATAGGCATAACCAGGACTATGGAAAACCCTATGGAAAATGTAAACCCTTCCATAGGGCGGCTATAGGCATAGGGGGCCGATGGAAAGCCCTATGGAAAATATAACTTTCCCATACGCTTTCCATAGGCATGTCCAAGGGCGGGCGTAGGGCGGGCGTAAGGATAGCGCACCTATGGAAAATTAGCGTATACTATGAGTTTTCCACAAGATTTTCCATAGGGCGGGCATAGCGATAGTACACCTATGGAAATGTACAATTCGCCCTGCGTATTCTCGGGAATAAAGTCGTAATTCCATAGGGCCTTCCATAGGGATGCCATAGGTAACTATGGTAGGCCTATGGAAACGTATAATCCACTCTGCGTATTCTCGGGAATATCAACGTAATTCCATAGGGCTTTCCATAGGGCCCCCATAGGGATAGTATACCTATGGAAATATACAATTCATTCTGCGTATTCTCGGTCAATAAAGACGTAATTCCATAGGGGTTTCCATAGGGTTAGCTATAGGGATAACACAGGGTGAGCATGCCGTAGGTATACTCCTGATACAGGTGGCAAAGTCTATACCTATAGTATCCATATGGAATACGTTTCCACACGTATACCGTACGTATGGAATTGACGTTCCATAGGTATAGCCAGCCTATGGAATGAGCTTTCCCAGGGGTGAGCCACCCAGTGGAAAGGTCTTCCGTAGGTATATCATCCGTATGGAAACATGTTTCCCAAGGGATACCGTACCTGTGAAAGGGTTTCCATAGGTATAACCATTCAGGTTTCATAGTGTGAGCATAGGGTGATGATTCATGATATATCCAGGCTTTCCATAGGGCTTTTACTACATATATACATATTAATATACAGAATAATTCCATCTATGAAATGAACAAGTTATTCGTCATGTAAGTCGCCCACAAAATCTACATGCCTATCTAGTATGAGCATCATCTTGTCTTTTATCATATCTCCATGGTGGATCATTGAAACCGAGTTTGTGCTCGCCGAGATAATATACCAACCTATTTGCATCGGGTCGTCCAGCTGGAATTCTCTTGGTCGTGATGAACCGGTCAAAGTTCCATGGAATGGGTACAATGCACACCAAGCACTCAATCTCAAATGCTTGGATGAAAACCTCGGAAAGGTCCCATGGCAAGTCCGACCTCAACATCATATTGTTCGCCACGGTATCTTGAAATGCTGCCTTCAATGGAAACCATCTTACTTTGAGGAAAACCAATTGTTTCCTGCCAATCGGGATGCTATAAATTTTCAGAAGCTCGCCGTACCTGCGACACATACTTTCCAAAGGGTGAGCATAGGGTGGGCACAGGGTGGACATAGGGCGGCTATAGGGCGGACACAGAGTGGGAAAGCTTAACTCGTAATCATAGGGAGGGTGTAGGGTGGTCGTAGGGTGGGCACAGGGTGAGCATACGCATGATCTAGGATATATGTTACGGTATAGGGATGTTGTAGGGCGAACACAGGGTAGGCATAGGGCCAATATAGGGCGAACATAGGGTGGGCATCGGATGAACGACCTGTCTTCATGGGCATTCAATCCATTTACTGGGGTATCAAAGATTGCCTTTATGTATCGTTGACAGGTGGTGAGGTGGCGGTCGGCGGATCGCGTACGAAAAGTGTCTCGTCCGACTTTCACGTGCTGACTCTTCATCACACCGTCCATGTAGACATAACAACGCTCCTTGGTACTCAAAGGACGACATTCCCTCGTCAACCGGTTCAACCGCCATGTCTCCAGATCTTGGATGACGGGTCGTGGCATGATCCGCCGTTCTCTCAAACTCAATCGCTTCCATTCAGCGAGTTTGGTGTCAAAGTCGTTTTGCATGAGCTGGGCCCATGGGAAATTCGTGCGCATATACTTCCGTATACCTTTTATGTCACCTGTGGGTGATCAATGGGTGGGCATAAGATGGTTACGAATTTCAAAGGGTGGGCATAGGGTAGGCATAGGGTGAGCACAGGGATGGAATATTTCTTTTCAGCTCCAAGGGTGGGCATAGGGCGGGCATATGGCGGGAAAGATTTCCATTGGGTGGGCACAGGGCGGCCATCTACCGCAAAGGCATCTAAGGCACTGCGTACCTTCATCCAAGGTTATCGGTGTTTGCTTGCCAATCACCTCCACTCGTCGCTTTTGTGGCCCAGTGTATGGTGCCACCTTCTCATTAGATATTGAAGCATATATGCCACGGACTAGCATCAGCTGTTTTTCTAGCATCTGACCTGCGACATACATAACACATAAACAAACGTACAATGCAGCCAGACGTTTCCATACCTATGTTCTCCCTATGGAAGAAGCTTTCCATAGGCACGGTATACGTACGGAACCGATACATAGTAAAGGCATAGGGTAAACATAGGGTGGGCATAAGGTGGGCATAGGGCGGTAAACTTTGAGATTCCCATTCCCTATGGTGATCACAGGGATAGCATAGGGCGGACGTAGGGTGAACATAGGGTGAGCCTAGGTATACATACCGTTCATGATGTTGGCTACTGGCTGCGATCGAGTTTTGACCGACTCCTTGCATTTCCCATAGAATGACTCCCACGGAAATAACCATGTTCCATGCGCAGGTCCTGTCAGTTCGATATGCCGAGGCAAATGTCGCAAAATATGCGTAGTTATATTCCAATCTTCAGGTGAAAACTCCTTCTCCCATCGGTCCATTAGAGCTTCAACCCGTTTATGCAGACGGTCCTCGGAGATGATGTGGTTTGAGACTATCTCACGCACCACTACGACGAACTCCCCAACAAAGGACGAGTATTTCGGATGAGGCAAATCTCCCAATGCGTCTGGCCAAGCTGCGATTGCGCTCATGAAGCCGCAAGTTAAGAAGACAATCCCCACGGCGGCCTTCAGTTTTCTTGGCTCTCTTGTGCTCGCGCTGAACTCCATGCCCTTAGTTACCACGTTGCCCCAATTCCGATCGACTTTTGATTTCTTGTACCACTTAATCGCAATAGAACGAATGTCCTCATCCAAACCCCATGGTACAGCGAGTTCTGCAAAAACAGAAAAGAACAGCAGTCACTGTCATGCATTATTTGACAATCGCCAGGTTCCAAGGGTGGGTATAGGGTGGCTATAGGTCGGGTGCAGGGTGGGCATAGGGATGGAATATTTCTCTGCAGTTCCAAGGGTGAGTATAGGGTGGGCATATGGTGGGCACAGGGTGAGCACAGGGATGGAATGCGTTTCCCCAGTTCCAAGGGTGGGTATAGGGAGGGCATAGGGCGAGCACAGGGATGGAATGAAATCCCGAGATTGTTACATACCAGCAAAATGTTCTTCCAAGGTTTTCTCCACCTCGTTCTCGTCCACAGGTTCAGGTAGCCACTCCGGGTGCACATGGTGATTTTCAGCATATCTAAGGCATTTAATATTCCAGTTGCACTGAAAATAGCACATGTCATCCTATATTCCAAGTTATGAAGTTCGTGCATGATATCCGGGAAGTAGTCCTTTGTCACGGAAAAGTGTGGCAACAAAGAAAGTGCACACGGCCCTTTGGTGCCCGTTCTACTATAAATCTCTCGAAGCTGAGCAGCAGTGTACAACCCAGAATCTGCGCAACTTGCATTTCTGGCCTGCAGCAATCGTACGTCCTCTTCGGTGCGGAGAGGTGCAGAACCTGTGAGGACAGTTGTCACATTCGTCATCGCATTCGTTTTCATAGGGTGGGCATAGGGCGATCACAGGGCTAGCATAGGGCGGCCATAGGGCGAGCATAGGGTGGGAAACCTGAATTGGTTATCTCAGGTACGGTATAGGGATGCTATAGCGGTGTCACAGGGCGGGCATAGGGTGGGCATAGGGTGGGAATAAGCTGGACTACCTTTGAAAATTGTTTTATCCAAACAGCTTGTTCCCCAGGTCTCGCCGGTAATGTTGCAGAACATGCAGGCTTTAGAAGCGGAATTTCCTCCCACTCGATTGGCAATTTCCGTTATGCCCCCTGTGCCATAGTCAGCAACAACACACGTGAGCATGCATCGTAACTGGAAGATTTCCTTTTTTCTTGAATCAAACGCTCGGACACCAACATTCCACATGTCGAGCAACTCGTCCACCAAGAACTTGTAGTAAATCTGAGCATTACTCGGTTTATCCTCGATTATTCCGTATACCAATAGAAACTCGTACTTGGCTCGATACTCAGCAGGCAGATTTAAGATTTGGAACGTTATTGGGGTGATTGAGGACGTGACCGCCGTGGAATCGTTATGAGGATTCACTCCATCGGCACACATGAATAAGGAGATGTTCCGTGGCTCCGTAAAGAAGCCCGGCTACTCGACATACACCTTATTTCTCCAGAAGGTCGACTCTGCGATTGAAACCGAGCAACGAAACTTATCATTTAAGGTGAGGAACACAATTACACTTTCTGGAATAATAAATGGATTTTGGGCATAGGATAAGCATAGGGTGGTCATAGGGTGGGCATAGGGCGAACATAGGGTGGGCATAGGGTCAACATACAGTAATCACTCAGTAATAAGAAAACCCGCCAATAAGAAAGTAGCCAGCTTTTTTGATTTCTTCACAATATTTAACACACAACACTCCATATTTAAGATCTCTATATAAATAAGAAACTTGCTAGGCTGACCTAAAATTCCTGTTTTCTTAAAATCGAGTGTTTACTGTAGGATGCAAGGCAATTGTGAATTGGGCATAGGGTGAGCATAGGGTGGACATAGGGTGATCATAGGGATGTTATAGCGTGGACATAGGGTGATCATAGGGATGTTATAGCGTGGGCATAGGGTGAGCATGTGGGAGGGATACACTTACGATGAAACGTAGTCACAACCGGCAGATCGTCGTTCTCCGCGGGTGTAGTTATCTTCCATGATACCAAGAGCTCGGCCATCTCTGGTATCAAATATAGCATCGGCAGGAGTTCGTCCAAGCGCCAAAACCTAAATACCTTGTACGGCTTTCCCGGAATAAGCCGTCCGTTACGTCGAGAGCTGGGGTGACACCGAAGTTTGTGGCAATGGAGGCACTGGGTAAGGTCGTCATGCCGGCCCGGAGTGAAGATCATGCATTCATTCCTGCAAACGTCGGCGGTATGGTACGGCAGGGCAAAATCCTTCCACATAGACAAAGCTTGTTTGAAGGATGTCGGGAAACCATTTCGTCTCTGATTGCCGATGATGTCAACGTTGCCAATCACCGTTTGCCGCATGAGATTGAAGATTTGATCAAACATGGATTGGGTAGCATTGTGCTCGGATTTCGTTTCCAGCAGATCAACGACAAGACGATGCATTGTTGAAACCTTCTCGGCATAGACGTGATCAACGACCTGTGAAATCACGAGAGGCATCCCCAACTTTACAGGAACTGCAAAATAAAAAAAAGGCATTTCCCTCCGCATGTCCACCCTATGCCCGTCCTATGCCCACCCTATGCCGACCCTATGGAAACATCCAATGCTTTTCCATAGGCATGCCTACCCAGTGAACCACCTATACCCGCCCTTGGGAATGCTCAGGCCCACCCTATGGAAACATTCCATGTTTTCCCAACCTATGCCCGCCCAATGCTCGCCCTATGCCCACCCACTGGAAACGTCCAATGCTTTCCATAGGCATACTTACCCAGCGCCCTACCTATACCCGCCTCTGGGAATGCCTGTTCCCACCCTATGGAAACGTTCAACGATTTCCCAACCTATGCCCACCCGTTGGCATACGTACGCCCACCCTTGGGAAATACAGAAAGAGGGGTACCTCTTGGTTATCCATATCCTCATCGTTGGCAGCAGGACTTAGGAGACGGGCACAATGTTCTTCCAGCTTTCTCAAATGATCCTGGAGAATTTCGTCCGCTTCTGCATTGGCATCTTCCATGTCATCATCACCTCCAAGGGAACCACCATCACCACCATTACGGTCACCCCCGTCATCACTTGAAGTATCGTCTTCACTACTACTTTCCCCCATGTATACCGCTCCTTGCCATCTCTTGTATAGCTTCGTATGTCGTTGTATCGTTCGAAGAGGGTTTTCAACTTGTAGTCGGCACACGGTGCAAGGACATGGTGGCATGTCGACCCCGTGGTTGTTTAATACTGGCCCACAACACACCATCCATACCAGCACGCATGACTACTTGGAACCGTTGCTTCCTTTTTAACTTTTCATTTGCTAGGCATAGGGTGATCATGAGGTGGTCATAGGGTGGGCGTAGGGTGTGCATAGGCATGGAAACAATACGATGTGTTCCATAGGGCGGTCCGCCCAATGACATCCCTATGGAAGGTGTTCAATACCTTCCATACCATGAACGTAGGGTGGACATAGGGTGGACATACGTTAGGAATGCCGTATTCTGGTTCCATAGGGATGCCCACCCTATACAACCTATGGGAAAATAACTTGAACTTTCCATAGGGATATTGGGTTGATATTCTATGAACGGTCGAGGTGTTAACCCTATAATAGTGGCGGCCGTAGGGCTGGAAATAATTACACAGGGATGGAAAAACCCTATGTAAAACCTATGGGAACGCATTTCCATTGGCTTTCCATAGGGCAAAAACCTTTCCATATGGCACTTTTAAATCCCCTATCTCAAAATCGTATGGAATGGCTCTGGAAAATTTGCCACAGGCCCCAATGGAAATCGTTTCCACAGGGTGATCATAGGTTGGCTCACCCCATTTTCGGGATTCCATAGGTAATTTATAGGGATGGAATCAAAAAAATAAAAAATAGGGCAGGGTAAAACAGGCCCTTTTTGGACTCTACAACAGCAACACGCCGCACTTGGAAAATGCCTATGGAAAATGCAGAATTACACTGTTAAGGAATGCCACAGAGATCATCCCTATGATAGTGGCGTCCATACCTGTGGAATAATGGCCTGGAAACAGGTTAAAAAACATCACCAATGTACCCTATGGAAAATCCGGAGCCTGTGGAAAAAGTGGTGTGCCCTATGGGAAATCCAGAGCCTATCCCTATGGAAACCCCTATGGAAGACCCCCTACCGCCGCCAAAAACCCCCCAAATAAAATGAGCCTGTTCGATCACCCCCAAGAAAACAAACCATTTGTTCACTGACGAGGGGGGCAAAAAAACAAAATTGCGGCCTGTATGCGCAATTTTGGCTATTAGAGATTTTATTTCTGGAACTTCAAAAAAAATCGGGAAGAACCTGATTTCAAACGAAAATCGAATCGCATTGGGGCCGACAGCGACGACGCGCGCAGATTCCACGCATGACATCGAATTATGAATTCTCAACGGCAATCTCAGACTGGATATGCCATACGTTGACCACAGGGATGGAAATCGTAATACAGGTATGCCCAGGCCGGGACATCCTAATGGAAATCGTGCCACGACGGCGATCGATGGGAGTGTGCAAATAATCGCATGGAAAACCGTACGGAAAGCTAATTAGACCCATAAAACCCCAGGAAAAACCCCAGGTCCCAGCACACGCAGTTGTTTCCCAGTCACCTTCGTTAGTTCTTTACAATCAAAATGGCAAAAACAGCAGCCGCAGAATATGCCAAGAAGAAAGTTGAGAAGACCAAGAAAAGGAAGCCTCCCACACTCTACGACGAAGGCCGCACGAAAAGGGGCAAGAAGTGCCAGCAAACGCGGGCCATCGCACAGGCCCAGGAGGGGAAGAAGGCCAAAGCCGCAGGCAAAAAACTAGTGAAGGAATGCTTCGGTTCGGACTCTTCGGATTCCGAAGAAGAGGAGGAGGATGACGACGAGGAGGAGGAGGAGGAGGAGGAGGAGGAGGAGGCCGCTAAGGCGGGACCAGCAGACCAACCGTTGGACTTCGTAAAGTTGATGGAAAACCCGCAGCAGATGGCAGCGATCTTTGCAATGATGCAAAAGGCACAGCAAGGTGTGAAGATCGAGGCGGATCCAGTGGCTAGGCGGCCGTCGGGGGCGACGGACGATGAGGTTTCTTTGATGCAGGCGGACGCCCGGACCCTCATAAGCGAATGGGAGGAAGCCAAAAAACTCCCGGTGGGAGCGTGCAAAGAGGACCTTGGGAAAAAGTTCGTGAAGCTGAAACGAGAAATCGGCAAACAACATATCCCCCCCTGCACTGACAAGCAAGTTCACACGTACCTGGTTGCTCACCTGAGCTATCGCAAGGCCCGCCGCGGAGGAACCGGCCGGTTCAAAATGAATAAGGGTGGGGACATCCGCATATATGGCGGACCGCTCAACGGTCTCACTGTGGAAAACTTCACAGGTCAATCTGTACCCAATGCAGATATCGTCAAGAAGCTCAACAAGTTCACAGACCCTGCAGCGCGGAAGGGCAAGGAGTGGACTACATTGGAGGAGCTCGTCGGCGGAACAATCGTGTGGCCAGAAGTGGATGAGGAAGATCAGGAGGATGAGGATGGGAAGGGGAAGGAGAAGGCTGCTGAGGAGGCTCCTAAGGGGGGAGAGGAGTTCGAAGGTGAAGCTGTCGAGGTACGTAAGCTCTTTGCCTGTGAGGTACACCTATGCTCACCCTGTATTATAGGCAAACTGTAGGTACGGAAGGTATTTTTGCTTTCACCCCCTACTGTCTGTGGGACAGTGGTGTCCCACCTGTGCTCAGACACCCTGTACTACAGGCATACTATAAGTATGGAAGCTTTCAGCACTTGAATGGTATACTTATGCTTACCCTGTATTATAGGTAGACTATAGGTATGGAAACTTGGGAACTGACTTTATTTTGCTGGGTGTGTGCGCGCACTTGCTCGCAGGCCTCACGTGACTTCGAGCTGCACTGTCCAGTGGGTCTCTTCGCCAAAACCCAACAGAGCAGCGAGAAGCTTGAGGAGAAGGAGACCGCCAACTTCGAGCAACGCTCAAAGTTCGAGTTGGCGGTGGGGGTGGTGAAGCACTACCGGGCACCCTTTCCCAAACATTCACGGACCCCCCCATGAAGGTTCCCGATGGCGTTTACGAGATCTGCCTACTCGGGAACCGTATGCCGACAAAGGCGGACGGCGGGAGCCCGGCTATCAAGTCGTTTATTATGACGTCTTTGTTAAAGCTTCACGTCAAGAAGGATAGCGCGGTGAATGCGGCGGACTTCGCACACACGGAGGAATCGGTGGGGAAACCCAAGTCCGGCCTCTGGGTGGAGGGTCGCCACCTCCGACACAGCCACAAGGCGTCGGAGGTGGTGGCCCTCAAACAAAAGAAGATAAAGGAAGCTGCTTTAAAGGTACGTTAAAGGTTATTTTTTAAGCTTTGGAAAACCAACCAACATGACTTACATTTGCTCCATGGTTTTCCACAGGCGAATGATAAGAAGGATGAGGAAGAAGAAGACCAGGCTACGCAGGCGGAGTCGGAATGATGGTGAAATAGACTGTTTATGTTGTGAAATAGACTGGAAAAAGAGGTTTATGATGTGAAATAGACTGGAAACAATGGAACAAACGTTATTACGTATTGTGTATTAAGTTGATGACCAGCATTTCATACGTATAGTATCCCTGTATTATCCTTGTACTATACCTGTGGAAATAGTATTAGCATTCCATACGTACAGTATCCCTATACCGCCCCACTACTGTGCCTATGGAAAGTAAATATTAATTAAGTTCCATACGTATAGCATCCCGATATTATCCCTGTATCGTGCCTATGGAAACCATATATATCTACTGGTTCCATACCTATACTATGCCTATAGTAAATAGTTTCCATACGGATAACATACGTAGGGAAAGATGTTTTCCATACCTATAATATACGGTTTTCATACGCATGGTATCCCTGGGGAAAAAGCTTTCCGTAGGTATAGTACACCTGTGGAAAATGCTCTCCATAAGTATAATAACCGTATGGAATATGAATTCCATAGGGCGGGTCACCCTACGGAAAGCGTTTCCATAGGTATACTCCTGATGCTGTTAACGGAATCATACGTATAATATCCGTATGGAATACCTTTCCGTAAGTA
>LGRX02028810.1:0-46336 GCA_001247695.2 Cymbomonas tetramitiformis | reverse complement strand
TTTGATTTCTTCACAATATTTAACACACAACACTCCATATTTAAGATCTCTATATAAATAAGAAACTTGCTAGGCTGACCTAAAATTCCTGTTTTCTTAAAATCGAGTGTTTACTGTAGGATGCAAGGCAATTGTGAATTGGGCATAGGGTGAGCATAGGGTGGACATAGGGTGATCATAGGGATGTTATAGCGTGGACATAGGGTGATCATAGGGATGTTATAGGGTGGGCATAGGGTGAGCATGTGGGAGGGATACACTTACGATGAAACGTAGTCACAACCGGCAGCTCGTCGTTCTCCGCGGGTGTAGTTATCTTCCATGATACCAAGAGCTCGGCCATCTCTGGTATCAAATATAGCATCGGCAGGAGTTCGTCCAAGCGCCAAAACCTAAATACCTTGTACGGCTTTCCCGGAATAAGCCGTCCGTTACGTCGAGAGCTTGGGTGACACCGAAGTTTGTGGCAATGGAGGCACTGGGTAAGGTCGTCATGCCGGCCCGGAGTGAAGATCATGCATTCATTCCTGCAAACGTCGGCGGTATGATACGGCAGTGCAAAATCCTTCCACATAGACAAAGCTTGTTTGAAGGAGGTCGGGAAACCATTTCGTCTCTGATTGCCGATGATGTCAACGTTGCCAATCACCGTTTGCCGCATGAGATTGAAGATTTGATCAAACATGGATTGGGTAGCATTGTGCTCGGATTTCGTTTCCAGCAGATCAACGACAAGACGATGCATTGTTGAAACCTTCTCGGCATAGACGTGATCAACGACCTGTGAAATCACGAGAGGCATCCCCAACTTTACAGGAACTGCAAAATAAAAAAAAGGCATTTCCCTCCGCATGTCCACCCTATGCCCGTCCTATGCCCACCCTATGCCGACCCTATGGAAACATCCAATGCTTTTCCATAGGCATGCCTACCCAGTGAACCACCTATACCCGCCCTTGGGAATGCTCAGGCCCACCCTATGGAAACATTCCATGTTTTCCCAACCTATGCCCGCCCAATGCTCGCCCTATGCCCACCCACTGGAAACGTCCAATGCTTTCCATAGGCATACTTACCCAGCGCCCTACTTATACCCGCCTCTGGGAATGCCTGTTCCCACCCTATGGAAACGTTCAACGATTTCCCAACCTATGCCCACCTGTTGGCATACGTACGCCCACCCTTGGGAAATACAGAAAGAGGGGTACCTCATGGTTATCCATATCCTCATCGTTGGCAGCAGGAATTAGGAGACGGGCACAATGTTCTTCCAGCTTTCTCAAATGATCCTGGAGAATTTCGTCCGCTTCTGCATTGGCATCTTCCATGTCATCATCACCTCCAAGGGAACCACCATCACCACCATTACGGTCACCCCCGTCATCACTTGAAGTATCGTCTTCACTACTACTTTCCCCATGTATACCGCTCCTTGCCATCTCTTGTATAGCTTCGTATGTCGTTGTATCGTTCGAAGAGGTTTTTCAACTTGTAGTCGGCACACGGTGCAAGGACATGGTGTCATGTCGACCCCGTGGTTGTTTAATACTGGCCCACAACACACCATCCATACCAGCACGCATGACTACTTGGAACCGTTGCTTCCTTTTTAACTTTTCATTTGCTAGGCATAGGGTGATCATGAGGTGGTCATAGGGTGGGCGTAGGGTGGGCATAGGCATGGAAACAATACGATGTGTTCCATAGGGCGGTCCGCCCAATGACATCCCTATGGAAGGTGTTCAATACCTTCCATACCATGAACGTAGGGTGGACATAGGGTGGACATAGGGTGGACATACGTTAGGAATGCTGTATTCTGGTTCCATAGGGATGCCCACCCTATACAACCTATTGGAAAATAACTTGAATTTTCCATAGGGATATTGGGTTGATATTCTATGAACGGTCGAGGTGTTAACCCTATAATAGTGGCGTCCGTAGGGTTGGAAATAATTACACAGGGATGGAAAAACCCTATGTAAAACCTATGGGAACGCATTTCCATTGGCTTTCCATAGGGCAAAAACCTTTCCATAGGGCACTTTTAAATCCCCTATCTCAAAATCGTATGGAATGGCTCTGGAAAATTTGCCACAGGCCCCAATGGAAATCGCTTCCACAGGGTGATCATAGGTTGGCTCACCCCATTTTCGGGATTCCATAGGTAATTTATAGGGATGGAATCAAAAAAATGAAAAATAGGGACGGGTAAAACAGGCCCTTTTTGGACTCTACAACAGCAACACGCCGCACTTGGAAAATGCCTATGGAAAATGCAGAATTACACTGTTAAGGAATGCCACAGAGATCATCCCTATGATAGTGGCGTCCATACCTGTGGAATGGCCTGGAAACAGGTTAAAAACATCACCAATGTACCCTATGGAAAATCCGGAGCCTGTGGAAAAAGTGGTGTGCCCTATGGGAAATCCAGAGCCTATCCCTATGGAAACCCCTATGGAAGACCCCCTACCGCCGCCAAAAACCCCCCAAATAAAATGAGCCTGTTCGATCACCCCCAAGAAAACAAACCATTTGTTCACTGACGAGGGGGGCAAAAAAACAAAATTGCGGCCTGTATGCGCAATTTTGGCTATTAGAGATTTTATTTCTGGAACTTCAAAAAAAATCGGGAAGAACCTGATTTCAAACGAAAATCGAATCGCATTGGGTCCGACAGCGACGACGCGCGCAGATTCCACGCATGACATCGAATTATGAATTCTCAACGGCAATCTCAGACTGGATATGCCATACGTTGACCACAGGGATGGAAATCGTAATACAGGTATGCCCAGGCCGGGACATCCTAATGGAAATCGTGCCACGACGGCGATCGATGGGAGTGTGCAAATAATCGCATGGAAAACCGTACGGAAAGCTAATTAGACCCATAAAACCCCAGGAAAAACCCCAGGTCCCAGCACACGCAGTTGTTTCCCAGTCACCTTCGTTAGTTCTTTACAATCAAAATGGCAAAAACAGCAGCCGCAGAATATGCCAAGAAGAAAGTTGAGAAGACCAAGAAAAGGAAGCCTCCCACACTCTACGACGAAGCCCGCACGAAAAGGGGCAAGAAGTGCCAGCAAGCGCGGGCCATCGCACAGGCCCAGGAGGGGAAGAAGGCCAAAGCCGCAGGCAAAAAACTAGTGAAGGAATGCTTCGGTTCGGACTCTTCGGATTCCGAAGAAGAGGAGGAGGATGACGAGGAGGAGGAGGAGGAGGAGGAGGCCGCTAAGGCGGGACCAGCAGACCAACCGTTGGACTTCGTAAAGTTGATGGAAAACCCGCAGCAGATGGCAGCGATCTTTGCAATGATGCAAAAGGCACAGCAAGGTGTGAAGATCGAGGCGGATCCAGTGGCTAGGCGGCCGTCGGGGGCGACGGACGATGAGGTTTCTTTGATGCAGGCGGACGCCCGGACCCTCATAAGCGAATGGGAGGAAGCCAAAAAACTCCCGGTGGGAGCGTGCAAAGAGGACCTTGGGAAAAAGTTCGTGAAGCTGAAACGAGAAATCGGCAAACAACATATCCCCCCCTGCACTGACAAGCAAGTTCACACGTACCTGGTTGCTCACCTGAGCTATCGCAAGGCCCGCCGCGGAGGAACCGGCCGGTTCAAAATGAATAAGGGTGGGGACATCCGCATATATGGCGGACCGCTCAACGGTCTCACTGTGGAAAACTTCACAGGTCAATCTGTACCCAATGCAGATATCGTCAAGAAGCTCAACAAGTTCACAGACCCTGCAGCGCGGAAGGGCAAGGAGTGGACTACATTGGAGGAGCTCGTCGGCGGAACAATCGTGTGGCCAGAAGTGGATGAGGAAGATCAGGAGGATGAGGATGGGAAGGGGAAGGAGAAGGCTGCTGAGGAGGCTCCTAAGGGGGGAGAGGAGTTCGAAGGTGAAGCTGTCGAGGTACGTAAGCTCTTTGCCTGTGAGGTACACCTATGCTCACCCTGTATTATAGGCAAACTGTAGCTACGGAAGGTATTTTTGCTTTCACCCCCTACTGTCTGTGGGACAGTGGTGTCCCACCTGTGCTCACCCTGTACTACAGGCATACTATAAGTATGGAAGCTTTCAGCACTTGAATGGTATACTTATGCTTACCCTGTATTATAGGTAGACTATAGGTATGGAAACTTGGGAACTGACTTTATTTTGCTGGGTGTGTGCGCGCACTTGCTCGCAGGCCTCACGTGACTTCGAGCTGCACTGTCCAGTGGGTCTCTTCGCCAAAACCCAACAGAGCAGCGAGAAGCTTGAGGAGAAGGAGACCGCCAACTTCGAGCAACGCTCAAAGTTCGAGTTGGCGGTGGGGGTGGTGGAAGCACTACCGGGCACCCTTTCCCAAACATTCACGGACCCCCCCATGAAGGTTCCCGATGGCGTTTACGAGATCTGCCTACTCGGGAACCGTATGCCGACAAAGGCGGACGGCGGGAGCCCGGCTATCAAGTCGTTTATTATGACGTCTTTGTTAAAGCTTCACGTCAAGAAGGATAGCGCGGTGAATGCGGCGGACTTCGCACACACGGAGGAATCGGTGGGGAAACCCAAGTCCGTCCTCTGGGTGGAGGGTCGCCACCTCCGACACAGCCACAAGGCGTCGGAGGTGGTGGCCCTCAAACAAAAGAAGATAAAGGAAGCTGCTTTAAAGGTACGTTAAAGGTTATTTTTTAAGCTTTGGAAAACCAACCAACATGACTTACATTTGCTCCATGGTTTTCCACAGGCGAATGATAAGAAGGATGAGGAAGAAGAAGGCCAGGCTACGCAGGCGGAGTCGGAATGAACAATGGTGAAATAGACTGTTTATGTTGTGAAATAGACTGGAAAAAGAGGTTTATGATGTGAAATAGACTGGAAACAATAGAACAAACGTTATTACGTATTGTGTATTAAGTTGATGACCAGCATTTCATACGTATAGTATCCCTGTATTATCCTTGTACTATACCTGTGGAAATAGTATTAGCATTCCATACGTACAGTATCCCTATACTGCCCCACTACTGTGCCTATGGAAAGTAAATATTAATTAAGTTCCATACGTATAGCATCCCGATATTATCCCTGTATCGTGCCTATGGAAACCATATATATCTACTGGTTCCATACCTATACTATGCCTATAGTAAATAGTTTCCATACGGATAACATACGTAGGGAAAGATGTTTTCCATACCTATAATATACGGTTTTCATACGCATGGTATCCCTGGGGGAAAAGCTTTCCGTAGGTATAGTACACCTGCGGAAAATGCTCTCCATAAGTATAATAACCGTATGGAATATGAAATCCATAGGGCGGGTCACCCTACGGAAAGAGTTTCCATAGGTATACTCCTGATGCTGTTAACGGAATCATACGTATAATATCCGTATGGAATACCTTTCCGTAAGTATACAGCACGTATGGAATTGTGTTTCCATAGGTATAGCCATCCTATGGAACAATCTTTCCCAAAGGTGAGCCACCCAGTGGAAAACCTTTCCATAAGTATGTCGGCCGTATGGAAACCTATTTCCCAAGGGACGCTAAGTGTATGGGCCCGTCTTCCGTACGCATAATGTCCGTATGGAAAGATCTTTCCCAGGGGATACCATACCTGTGGAAAATGTTCCATAGGTATATCGACCGTATGGAAGATTGCTTCCCAAGGGATACTACGCCTATGGAGTTCGCTTCCATAGGTACACCGTCCGTATGGAAACAAGTTTCCCAAGGGGTACCATGCCTGGGGAAAAGATTTCCATAGGTATGACCTATTAGGTTCCATAGGGCCAGCATAGGGATGGAACAGATCCGTGTGTTTTTCCACAGGGTTTTCCATACGACTTTCCATAGGAAGGCTATAGGGATGACATAGGTGCGGAAAGCGCTTGATATTCCAGGACTTTCCATTGGGTTTCCATAGGGTTTTCCATACGATATTTTCCATACGATTCCTTCCATCCCTATGGAAAACGTTCCATAGGTATGGACGCCACAATCATCCCTATGGAATGCCTTGGAAAACCCTATGGAAAGCACAATCACCCTATGGAATGCCCTGGAAAATAATGAAAACCTTCCCAAGGGTGAGTATAGGGATGGAAACTCAAAATTTTTGTTTTCGAGATAACCTCCAGTATCCATTTTCCCTTTTCCATAGGGCTTTTCCATAGGGTTTTCACCTGTTTCCATGCCTATGGAAAGCTTTCCCAAGGGTTGCAGATCTGTAGGGTGGTTTCCTTTCCTTAGGTATGGGATACCCATCTTCATCTAGGTAAGGAATGAAGCAGGGTGCATTTATGTCGTATATGTTGTTTTCGTACCCTCCCGGTTGTGATTGCAGAAAGTTCTGCATAGAATGCCGGTTTTTCTTGAGAAAGCTCAGTTGCCGGTAGGCCGGTGTCGATTCCAAGGAGTGTGTTATGCTGAATCGTTTATGCGCATCTGAGGCAAGCAGCATTAGGTTCTCTCGAACATTGTTGAGAGTCTTGATCTCGGCGATACGGTTGATCATATCTTTGACCGTGTACTTCTGTTCGATGACGGCTTCGTCGACGAGCTTAGTGATCTCATGTAAGTGTCCTTCGGTCAAGGGGGCCCATGTATCATAGAACCCCTTCGGCAGATCATGGTAGACGATCGGCTTTCCGGATGTGGGGTCCCATTTAGGCTGCTTGGTCGTTGGTGCGTTGAGGTCAGTTGTGCCGGTCGACATACCGCTTGAACGTTTACGTTTGGGCTTATTGCGAGATGACCCAACCGTGGCCAAGGTCGTCTCCGTGGCGTCTTCATCGTCCGGGTCAACTCCCTCTAGCGCCCCTTCATTGTGGGCCTTCATCACTGAAAGCGAAAACATGAAATACCAAATCGTCAGTTAGCTACTGCAAAAACACCTAAGAGCAAATAAGAATAATGTTGAGACGGGATTCACAAAAAATGGCAGCACCTCTCTGAAGTTGTTTGAACAAGTTGTGCGATTGCACCGAGATAGCCCAAGCAGCCCAATGCACGTTCTTCTTGTCTGCATTCAGCTTCTGGTGATTGAACACCTGCGTCTTCAGCGCCGTTTCGAATTCGGGATTCAAGTTCTGCTTCGGCGGCACCCGACTGAATTTCACGTTCTCAAACCTCTTCATTGCAACGTCTCTCTCGTTGGGTTCGGCCATCAGTTTCTCCACGTGTTTTCGCATGCCAAGAATGATCTCCGTGGTGTTGCGGTGCTTCATGTAGGCGTCAATGTTGTTCTGCTCATTCCCAAGCTGCGTGCGCAAACGAATTGCACGGATCATGACTATAGCTGAGAAGCTGGCCGACCGTAAACCCTCCCTAAACACTTGAGTATGTAAGCCCTGAGAAGCACCTGAGAAAACTGGCATGAGTGAGACACACCTGATTCATTTCGATGGCGCTCAAGTTCATGAAGAGACGACATTCGATGAACTGAAACGCGTCCGTTCGATTTTCGTGGTTTGCGTGCTTTGCTTCATCCGCCTTGACGCAGCGACGCTTTGCCTCCAGCAAATGCTGATGTCCAAAGCAGGTGAATCTGTTGAATAACAAATAAAGTGTAAGTTGGAACACATATGCATGCATCCATCAACGCAATGGGTCTTACCTGTATCTGCCTTTCCCGATGTCCGCCCAAACGAATGCCTCTGGGTTGGTGCTTGTTGCATCGTCCTGATCCTCCTGGACAGCAATCAGGGCTGGAGATCCCGAACCGGTGTGTGGGTTCCAGTACATCATTTCGGCAATAGCCTGGGCGTGAAATTCGTCCAGTGGTCGAGGGCGATACGCTCCTTCTGCATCATCGATGTACCGAATGGGGATTTTCCACGATGTCGCACATGGATTATTATTGTCGACCAACTTATGCATGTCATCGATTTGCCTGATGGCCCACAGAAGCAACGTGTACTTGGTTTTAGTAATGCACATACACCATCAAAAAAAGCAATGGTGGTATAAGTAAATCTCAGGAGGGAAGATGCATACTTGCGAATGGCAGCCTGTTTTTTTTGCTCATCTGCCTCGGTTTCATCGGCGGTCTTCGGAGTCTTTGAAGGGGACACAATCTCCTCATCACCCTGCTCCATGATGAATGCAGGAATTGGCCGCTGCGGAGTTCCAGCTGCAGGAGATACAAGGCCCGCTGATGGGAGAGGGCTTGCCGCTGATGGCCCTGGAGCAGGGTTTGCCCCTGATGGCCCTGCACCTGCAGGGTTTGCCCCTGATGGCCCTGCACCTGCAGGGCTTGCTGTAGAGTGTCTTCCAGGTGCACGAGTGCCTTGAGCAGGTGAAGCAGCTAAAGTTAGAGGTGGAGTTCCAGCTGCAGGAGATACAAGGCCCGCTGATGGGAGAGGGCTTGCCGCTGATGGCCCTGGAGCAGCGCTTGCCCCTGATGGCCGTGCACCTGCAGGGCTTGCCCCTGATGGCCGTGCACCTGCAGGTCTTGCCCCTCATGGCTCTGCACGTGCAGGGCTTGCCTCGCAGGATGAACTTGAAGGGCGACCTCCAGAGAGTCTTCGAGATTTACGAGTGACAGGTGTAGTTACAATTGAAGGAGGTGTAGCCGTTTTTGTATATGGTAGTTTACGACCCGTATCGTCTCCACCAACTGGAGGTTGCGTTTGCACCTCAGCTTCAGCTTCAGCTTCAATCTCAACTTCAGATGGAGGCCCGTCACTATCGGAACCTTTTCACAACACAAAAGCAAATCAATTCTCAGTATTTGAATACATATATCATTTTTGTGACCTAAGACGGAGAGCGAAGGAGAAAGGGAGATAGAGAGCGAGAGATGTTTTATATCGGCTCACCGGCATCGCCTTCAGAGTTGGCAACTTGTTGCGTTGGAACCTCAGGTTCAGATGAAGGCTCACTATCGGAACCTTCTCACAACACAAAAGCAAATCAATTCTCAGTATTTGAATGCATATATCATTTTTGTGACCTAAGACGGAGAGCGAAGGAGAAAGGGAGATAGAGAGCGAGAGATGTTTTATATCGGCTCACCGGCATCGCTTTCGAGTGCCGAGTTGGCAACTGGTTGCGTTGGCACCTCAGCCAAAGATTGAGGAAGAAGGTCCGCACTGCCGACACCCCCTGCCAACACGAAAGCAAATTAATTCTCAGTATTTGAAGAGATAACATTTTATCTAAGATAGAGAGAGGGAGATTTACCTATTATGATCCAAAGGTAGTGTTTCGATCTCACGAGTTCGTCGGGCTTTCCAGCTTCCTTATTTGCAAATCGGATGCGGGCCATGGTCGCGTCGTCATCATGGACGCTGCCGTCTGGAGCTGTCCACGTCGGGGCGCTGTCCAAAATGTAGGCATATCCTCGTTTGTGCAATATCGGTGTGGTGTCAATGACGACGACATCTTTCTGCATCAAAGCAGTATCTTGTCCTTCAGGTCGAGGACGGACGGGCTCGTCTTGCACTGGGGCCTTTTCCGCCGCTTTTTGCAAGTTTTCGACGGACTCAGATACTTTGGAACTCTCTGGAACGTTCTCCGCCAGGAGATGATCTTCGGCTTTGCGAATACTCCCAAGATCTGGAAGATACTGTTGCGATCAAACGGATAGGTGAGAAGCAGCGGAACGCGATACGCAATAAAATAACATAAAATTGACAGAAGGGGTGAATTTTGAAACCATTACCTCGGAGACAAACGCGGCCCATGTCGAGATGTGCAAAGTCGGTTCAACGATCTGGAGATTATTGTTTTTGGCGGTGTATTTCTTTGAGTGGAGTCGAGAATAATCCTCGTACTGCTCGGTGTGAATAGCATGCAATGTATCCACAAGTTCAGTGAAGTACTTGAGCATCTTTGGGAAATAATCGTGTTTCAAGTATGCTGCTTCACCAATATTCTTCTGAAGTTGGTCGAGTCGCTCGTTGTCTTGCGTGATAAGCATGTACTTTGCATCGATAGCTCTGAAGATATCTTCACGGCGGAATTGCCGGTTCGTGATGAAAGGCGATTCAGAAAAGCAGTCAGAGGCAGCAGTGTACATTTTGGGCACTGTACCGCTGGGTCTCTTTCTTATGGGTTGCGCGCCAGGGCAAATGAATTTATACATTGCGAGCATAATGCCTAAGAAGCGAGGATGCTCTGCTATGTCCTTGTCCTTGGCGAGATCGATATACGTCTTGAACCATTGTTCAACAACGGTCAAGCGATTTAAATATTGCCAAGGAGGGCTTGGGCCTCTCAAGGTAAATGCCGCAAACCAATAGGATGAAACCAACAATCACAAGATTGGCCAAGATAAGATTGGCCAAGATAAGATTGGCGCGGACAAATGTTGGCCCAAGATTGGCGCGGATTGCGAGTTCTGGCAGGATACCGAAGTCCCACAGTTGCTGTCCGACTCCGACTCCGACTAAGGTATAAAAGCTCAATTCATCTTACTTAGCCTTCATTTGCTGCTTACGCTCACCATCGTGCAACCCCTGCCACCTCCTACCAGAGAGTGAGCGACGCGCCTCTACAAACTCGTGATGCCTTCAGTGTTAAGGTTTGGTGTGCATCGGAATCGTGCCAGTATCGATGTAGATGCCATTAATCGCCATGAGATGGAGCACCGACCATGCCCCGAATGCAATTTGCACCAGTGGACTTTGAGAACGATGGCAAACCGCCCTTTCCGCCGCCCGCCGATGCCTCACAGGCATGATCTGATATGGGCTATGTGGCGCTTTACCCGACGAACTCGGTTTTATCTGTTTTTTGAATTGGTAGAGCCGGAACGCTATCCCGATCGCGCTGAATATGCATGGGGTGAAGCGTGGATGACTCCGCGATTAATGGTTATTCCAGTCGACGTTGTACGCCTATTGGTCTGTTGGTACCAGAATGACGAAACGACACCTTTCGACGAGTACTGTATCAGTTGCGATTGCCTTAGTTGATCAGGTATAAAAGCTCAATACCTCTTACTTAGCCTTCATTTGCTGCTTACGCTCACCATCGTGCCACCCCAGCTTGACACTAACAACTAACAACTGACCACGCTCAGCCCAAAAGCTACTTGAATGCCTCAAGGCAAACTCGTCATGAAATGCGATTATTGTGACCTTCCTGCAAACGTTCGCATATGGTTTAATGCTGGTTCGCATCTTGTTGCGATAAATGAGCATACCGAACATTTCGCGTGTATGCGTTGTTCTTACGAAATATTCATGTGCCAGGAAGCAATGGACGACGAAGACGGAGTATACTGGGAGCTGATAGATTAGTAGACCATTACTTTCCGGCGCCTGAAAGGCGTGGAATGAACTAATTCGAGATCTTTTGCCTGGTAGTAACTTACGTACTTTGCAATGTAATAGTAACGCTATGATATGTTGTACGACCAGCTGACTTATGGCTTTTGCGATATATATATATATTGTAACACTACTAACACTAGCAAACATTCTACTTGTAATTAAACGAATAGACACCGTTCATGCAACAATACCCGTGTGATGATAGTTGTATAGCCGCGTTTTTTTAAGCGGGGCTTGTGTTTATGAACACACCCAATCCAAAAAAGATATCTCTCTCCGTTGATTGCTCGATGATCACTCGAACCACAATGGCAAACCGCATAATGAAGGCATACCGTACCGCATAAACGCATATCGCAACCTACGTGGCTGCCACGTGTCTGCATTACACTGCGCGTTATGATGACGTGGCAGGTCACCCGTCGTCTATAAACCGAGAATAGTAACAGAAAAACACCGTCTAAAAACATGCATACTGGTTCACCTATCCCCAATAGTCTGTTCTTAGCACACGCACACAAATACACACATATCCTAGCATATGCATCAGAGGCCTACAGATACACACATATCCTAGCATAGGCAAAAGAAGCCTATGCTAGAATATGTGTGTGCCTCTTGTGTTATGCCTATGCGAGGATAATTATGTGTGTATCTTTGTGTGCGTGTGCTATGCGTATACCAAAATATGCGTGCACCTCTCTATGCGTGTGTTATACCTTTGCTATGTAAGAGGCAGCAGAGGCATAACACACGCACAAACAGATACACGCATATCTTGGCATACGCATAGCACACACACACACACAGATACACACATATCTTAGCATAGGCATAACACAACATGCATACACATATTCTAGCACAAGCATAACACACGCAAAGAGATACACAAATATCCTAGCACAGGCATATCACACGCACACAAAGATACACACATATCCTAGCACAGGCATACCACTCGTACACAGAGATACACACATATCCTAGCAGAGGCATGACACTCGTACACAGATAGAGATACACGCATATTCCAGCACACGCATAGCACACAACCACAAATACACACATATCATAGCACAACCATAGCACACGCAAATATATACACATATATCCTACCACAGCCATACCACACGCCCGCAGAGATACACACCTATCCTAGCACAGGCATAACACTCGCACACAGATACACATATATCCTAGCAAAGACATAACACTCGCACAGAGAGCTACATACATATCCTGTATGAGGTGTATGGCGTTGGCGCTGAGTTTGGCGCTAAGTGCTGAGCTGAGATAAGCTGAGCTGAGTTGAGTTGAGTGAATGCGCAATAGAGTGAGTAATGAATTTTTAGTGAGTGGTCCGGAGTGTGGGTTGTGAGGTTATGAGAGTGAATACAATTACCTTAATGCACGTTCGTTCTTCACATTCCCGCTCCTTTGAAGTTTCCGCCTTACCATGCCCAACACCCCATGCAGTGTGAGAATATCTTGGTTCCAAAACCTCAAAGAACATAGTGAAAAATAACATGCTTATCTTGATCTTATGTAAGACCAGAAAGTGCGCAGTACCATACCATACTTTTATAGTAATCACACATATCCTAAAAGACCTAAAACACGGGAGCACATATGTGGAAAAATATTTTTGCATCAAAATATTACACCTCTTTGTGGCGCAACGGGAGACAAGTGGTCACAGACACAAGAGTGTCAGACCTACTCAAACCCAAGATGCCATACATTACAACAAGGCCAATACCTTGTTGCTCGCGGATCAAGGGCGCTCCAAACCAACCCACAGACCAAGGGTGCAGGCGCCTTCTTCTACAAGAGTAGAAAGCGTGACCACAATGGTTCCTTCAATGGCGCAGTCACCAATGTGTGGCCAAGGGAGTTCGTTTTTGCAATGCCACAAAGGAGGTGTAATATTTTGATACCTATGCTAAATAAAAGAATTCTCACAAGGTTGCAGGATTTGCACCGACCAAATAAAATATGAAAACAGCTTATATGAAAACAGCTTATATGAAAATATTGGTAATAGAATACTAAAACTCAATAGCTAAAATAAGTCTATATAGTAAAACAAAACAGTTTGATAAAAAGAAAATAAAAGAAAAATAAAATAAACCACCACTCTAAGTGGGGTAGGATTTTACCTAAAGGGAATCCGGCCCAGTTCGCCTAACTATTACCCAGCAATTCAATCGCAATGGTTCCACAGCGAGCTGGTTCAGGCACAAACCTTACACGATTCTTATTAAAATCTAAAACCGTGTGACTGTGCAAGTAAACTACTAACTAGCAAATTGCGCCGACAGGACAATTGAAAGCAAGTTTATTCAAGTGCAAACTAGTCTAGCAAAATCATAATTGCATACTATTCGAGCAACTTGTCACGAGGCATATACCTGTGTTAACTGTGAAAGGGCCATCCCTCATCGATTCGTTGAACGAGTGAAAAGCCCCCTGCCGTCACTATCCCGACACACACCCGACTCTCTTAATTAAAAGAAAGACTAAACCAAGTGCGATGCAATAAAAAACTCAAACAAGGACAAGAGCGTACCTTAAATTGTCTGGGTTAGTTTCACCCCAGGGCGTGCCGAAGGCTAACGCACTCCCAGCCTCATTTGAGCGAACTGTCTATCCTATCTAAAACAAAGTTCGCATCGTCGGACCTTAAAAGCTACAAGCACCTATATCACTATACTACTTATGCAAGTGTACATCGCGCTACAAGTTGCAAAGTTCAAAGGAAACAGTGCTCTGAGGATGATGCCACCACACTTGCGAGCAAAAGAGCGCCAAAGGTAGTGCCACTCTCGGGTGCCACACTCGCCAAGACTTCGTATCTCTCACCAAGAAGCGGCGAGAGATACGTACCACCTCTGGGTTATTTTGAATGTTACTTTGCTAGGTAGGAGATAGGCACCAAAGGTGGCGCACTTGGCGAGAGATACGTACCACCTCTGGGTTATTTTGAATGATACTTTGCTGCGAGATGACACCCCACGCTTGGCAGTCTTGAGATTCCTGTACCCGGCGGTACCACCAGGCAGCCATTAGCACAACAGTCGCAATAACTGCAAAAGACTTGCTACGGAAAGCAACATACCTTAGATTCCCAGTGTTTCCACACCACCAGAGCCCAAAAGCAATTGGGGTGGTAACTGGGATCGGCGCGTCGAATATGTATATCCCGCCTCCTCGCCAAGAGCCATGGGGCGGTTGTTATGCAATTTTGAGTTGCGACGAGAGACTGGGCCTTTTTAGAAGCTAAAAAGGCCCAGTTTTTCACAATCCAGTAAAAACATGCAAACAGGCACACACACCTGTAAAATTCTATCGAAGAATTCAATTCGAAAGCGCATTTTTCGAACTAGCTAGCCTAAAGGCAGAGAACGCACACAAAACAAGTACTTAAAAATCACTTAAACATCACGTAACGTGGGAGCTCCTAGCCCCACATCAAATGTCGAGCGTCCCTATACCAACTCACCTGCCCTTCAGGATATCACTATGATTCAAGGTGCACCGGTAGATCCAGCTTTCCGATCTTACTAAAAGTTTGTGAGCGCACCTGGCGGGAATGATGTCCGCTCATTCCGTGTGTGACCAACTGCCACAACTATTTTCGAAAACGTGCTCATGGACTTCATTTGCGAACACTAGGTAAGTGAATTACGAAAGGAAAATAGGTGCCCCGTCAGGATCTACTCTCAAAATTTCGCACGAAAATTATGGGGTAAATGCGTAAATCATAGTTTTGGGCAAGCGACAAAGTGCGTGGGTGTGTGGGTTACGTAAACACCAAACGCATCTTGCTTGCGGCGACCACGCAATGACCAACCACCTGCGGAAAATATACGGTACGCGAAAATATCAGAAACTATTTTATACTAGCAACACAATACAATCAAATTATTTAGGCTGATCTAATCAGAGCGTTGCAGTATGGTTTTCGGCTCACGTGCTTTTGTCCACTACCCGGTGGTACATGGGGATGTACCCAAGAGGGTCTGGGTACATAGGGATGTACCCAAGCTAAATCGACGGTATGGGGGCATAAATTTAATGGTTTGTCGTTACGAATCATCATTATAGCTAGCCAACATCATCATGAACACGGGAATATGCCGTCACAAGCATCCTGGTAGGATATATATCATGTCAGGTGCATTCAAACCCATGCAAATCGCAACTTGGCTCCCAAAAACATTTTTCTAATTGTTTTTTTACCACGGTTTGTTGCGACTCGCCTTTTCCACAGTCTCGCATATCTTAGGGGGGGATTCTTCACAAAGTGGAATACTTTTTAAGGTTTGTTACACCACAATATCTTAATTAACTTATTCTCGTCATGTTCGGCGTACCCTAGATCCCCAAGCTTAACTGCTTACTTGCCGCACGGCACGAGGTACCTTATCGGGTGTGGGGATGAGTCGACGCGAGCGGTTGAAGGTGACCTGTGATATTGATTATTATGACCAAAAATATTTGTCAGCTCATTCTTTGGCAATCGTATTTGCGATAACATGCATTGCACATGTAAATATGCCTTCGTTCAATAGATCGATGGGTGGGAGTCATCACACATGTCCGCGCGCATTTTTTAGGCGAAATCTAAAATCTGACACTGTTTTATGATGAGAAGTCTTGATGATGAAGTATGATAACTTGTGAGGTATGGGACCGACCCATGATAAAATAAGTGCTTTGAAGGGTCTATGTTAATGCCCTAATGAAATATCGACCAAATATGCAAATTTCATGTGCATAACCATGCATACAAATCGATGTACCCAAGCGATGTACCCAAGAATTTAGAACTTGAGAATTTCGTCTTTTCTGGAAAATCACCTAGGCAACCGCCCCCAAAAACCCATGTCTATGACACGAATAGCGCCAAACATATGGTTCATACCCAAGATTGGTGTGTTATTGACAACCTATATCGGCCATATGGACACTTGAAATGTTTCGAGCTCGCCATGGCGTGCGGAGCAAAGAGTGGCTTGGGTACATCGTGATGTACCCAAGACCGGGTAGTGGACACTTTCAAACTTCGGAGACGCACGTAAGACTAAGTGGGAAGTCAAGAGCTCACGATACTGTGTCCATCAAGGTGAGGTCGCCATGGCGCAGTCCGAGCGTATGCGCCAGTGACATTTCTGCTGATGTCATCGATTACTGGAACGCGATGAAACGGTGCAGTGCGTTCGGGATTTCCGATGACGGTTACGATCCAAAGCGAAACGAGAACGCGGATCGCGGATCATCACCATCGTTATGAGCACGCTCTCGGGCGATTCAGGAACGGGGATTGCAAAATGTCGTATGCAGAACACGATCGCTCCGGAACGGGGGGTAACGGGGAACAGTCGATTACGCGTTCGGAACGCGATGGCGTTTTCCAGATGTGTCTCGCGCATGCTCGCGCTCGTCATGACGAAGGGAGGCAAGTAGAGTAGAAGCCTCACCAACGATACGAGCGAACTCCTCGAGGAAGTCCGAGATGTCACGTGGCTCCCCACCCGCGTAAGCCAACCCGACAGGCGTGTGCGTCGGGGTAGGCGCGTCCGCCTTGAGGCGGTTGGGAGGGCCATTGGGGTTTGCACACCACCAAACCTCGAGAACGTGCGTGTAGATCTCCTCGATGCCCACTTTCGCCAACTCAGTGTCCAGGCGAAGCGGGGTAATTACCTCCTTGTAGAATTCGGCATCCAGTGCCGCCAGAAGCTGTCTCTTGGCGGCCTCGTCGTCCAGAGAGCCGGCTCCGCTAGCCGCAATCGCCTTTAGACATGGTGACATGCATGCATCAAATTGGGCCACTAAGGGATCTGGATCGCTAGAGGACCCAAACGAAATTCCTAAGAGCTCCTCATGGTGGCGGAGCGGCCGATGCCCAGGAGGCAGAAGCCTCTTGGTGATCTCTAGGAGCGCGCGCTTACCGTCGCGCGGAGAAATCCGAGCCGAAGCGTCAACCCACCTTCGAGCTGGAGAGTGGGGAGTCGTCAAAGACACCAATGCACGAAGTAAAATGTCGTTGAAGATCGGGTGAACCTCCTTGGTGACGTCCACGAGGTCAAAGATGTCCTCGTTGGCGGTGTCCTTGTTGACAAACGAAGCCTCCAAGGCAGTCACCAAGGAGTCCCAAAGAAGCTGACGATGCGGTTCACTTCCGGAAAATGAAGACGCCTTGGTACCTAAGGTGTCCTTCGCAACACGCTTCACAACGTCAATGTCCCAAGATGACTGTAAACCGGCGTTGCCACGGGACTTGTCAGCGGCAGCAAGGGCAACTTGCGCTGACTGCGGAGTGCTCCTATAGCGAGCACCCACGTTTCTAGCGAAATTAGAATCTAGGCGCATCCTAGCGCACACGGCCGGGGTTCCAACTGAAGATGAAGTCATCAGAATAAATTCCTATAGGAGGGGTGTTGGGGAAGAGGCGAGGTGCAAATTGTAATGTGGCGAGCGACGGATTCGCAGTTACGGAGAGGGGTGAAAAAGGGGGTCGAACGAAACCAACGAAGTCGAATACGCGGCGGCCAAGGAAGCGTCGACAAGGGTGATCAATCTCAGTCTAAAACAAAATCCAACGCGGACACTCGAAGAAGAGGCCGAAAGTTCCCAAAGAAAAAGAAAAAGAAAAAAAACGCCCGTTGGGCGTATGAGTAAATTAATTTCCCCGGCCCTACTCTGGGCCGGACCGCCACAAGTGGCGGCCTTAATGGGACAATTTATACTGGGTGGTTCTTATCTTTCTCCTCCTCTTGTTTTTCTTGTCTGAGTCTTCTGTATAGCTGGTAGGTGCTGTGTGCATAGTTTACTGTCAGGTCATGTATTTTCTGTAGTGCCTGTGTGGCCTCTTTTCTGTTGAGTCCAAGTTGCTCGAGTATGTCTTGGTTGTGTTTGTACACCGTGCCTGTTCTGCCCACTGCAAACACATGAAGTTTGGCACGGAATCCGTGTCTGCGTAGCAATTGTAGCAGCGGTCCGTATTTCATGTATTTTTCCAGGAGTTTGGGTCCCCACTTTTCGTCATCGGTGTGGGCCACCTCAATGAGGTGTAGGTTTTTGACCCTTGCTGGTGCTTCCTGTTGTGTGCATTCCCATCCGTCCTCCAGGTCTTCTAGGCCCTCTATCATGACTATGTCTACAAAACTTGGTATTGTGTCGGGCCCATCGTTTCTGCCTGGGTTGTCCTTCCCGTCGTGTCTGCATTGCCCCCTGGTGAGTATGTAATTTGGGAGTACCCTTGGCTTAACCCCTGGGTCCCTCTTTTTTCCAGTGTAGGCAAGTACTTTGCATCCCCCTTTCCTATGGTGGTCAAGTATGTGTGTTAGCTCATCTGCGTGGGCATCTGCCCTGTCCGAGAACATCCCTCGCATTTGTGGGTTGTTGCATCCACCTAGGGCGTGCCCTACCCTCATGAGGAAGCCCTTTGCGTAGTCCACCCCTTTGTGTCCACATCCTTCCAGGGTGCACTTCCCGCCCCCTCCGGCTGAGTTTTTCGCCGTCTCATAGTCTTGTGCTGGCAGTATTCTCAGTCTGCATTTGAGTATTGTTTTTCGTACCGCAAATGTGGCTCGTTTCCAGAAGCCGTTCGCTACTTTGTGTAGTGGCGTGTCTCCTTTGAGGTGCTTCATTGTTTCGTTTAGCCAGCTGTCGGTGGTCCTGCCCTCTTGAACCGGGGGGGCGTTCCTTTTTTCCGTTCTGCTGTGTGTCATATCGTGTTTTCGTTGTTTCCATCTTGTTCTGGGCATCGGGTCCTCCATCATTGCATGGACTCTGGACTCCTCTGTGACACGGTCATGGTGAGCTTGTCTTTCATTTGTCGGCTTCCCTTGTGGCTTTTCCCGCTGCTCAATGAGTTCATTTAGCATGTCAAAAATTTCCTCGTCATTGTGTTCCTCTTGGGTCACTTCTAGTCTCCCCGCGAGCTCGTTGAGTTCCTTAAATATTTCCTCCCCTTCAGAGGGTGGGGGTGGTGTCTCTGCGGGTTCGGGTTCGTTTCCTCGGGTGGGGTCCCTTCTGCCCTCTGTTTCCTGGTATTCTTGGTGCTCCTGCACCTCTCGCATAAGGAGCATCTCCTCTTCCTCCGTTTGTTCCATCATGGCCTTTATTTGCCTGTCTTCTTCGTCTCGGGTCTGGTTGGCTTGTTGCTGCTGGTTGGGTACCAGGTCCCGTATTGTCGTTTGTTCCTCTTCAGTTTGTTGCGCTTGGTCATGGTGCGCCTCCCATCTGAAGTTGCGCTCAGTTTTCAGTTGGTGGGTCCAGGTTGAGGGTTCTCCCTGGAGGTCGGTCATTTTTGCTGAGAGTCTACTGTTTCCTTGGGCTTGGCAGTTTGGTCTGTGCACATTGCCTGCCAGTCTGGAGGCGTCGGTATGTCCCCATCAATTATTTTGCCTGCTTTCGTTTTTCTTGTTGTTCCCTCCATTTCTTTGTCGGACTTCTTTCTGGTCGCCCCTTTTAGCTGTTCCATTATCTTTGGTATTGGGGTTTGGAGTTGTCTGAGCATCCCCTCCGTCCCCTGGGGCGTAATGTTGTATCTGAGTAGGGCATTGAGTTTCCTTAGTGTGTTGTGTTTCGTTTGGTGCCCCCCCCAGAGTTTGTCGAGGTCTGTACAGTTCCTGCGTGTGGTGCTGTGGTATTCTACCAGTCCTCTGGTGGACCTGCTGACGTGGGACATTCTGAGTCTCGACTTTAGGTTTATTTGTCTCCACGCCGGGCCTCGTACCGTTCCCTTGTCCTCTTCGCTGTGCATGGCCTCCAGTAGTCCGCTCCAAATCGACTGGGCGTAGACTGCTTGGAGTGGCACCATTCCCAAGCCGAACTTTTCCTTTTCCTGTGTGGTGAAAATGTTTGGCGTTCCGTTGCGGGGCAGACCCTGTATGTTCTTTGTGGCCCCCCCTATTATTTTGTTGAAGTCGTCTATTTCGCCCGCTGTGTATAGCCCTAGGTGCAATCCATATCTGAATTTCCCCAGTATTGCGGAGTGAAGGGAGTATTCCTTTTGGTCTGGTGTTAGAGGGGAGCGTAGTAGAGCGTGTATTCTGTGGTTCATCTCTTCCTTAGCGGCCTCTTTCTCTTTGTCCCACCTGCCTGTGAATGCAAGTAGTACTCCCAGGTATTTGTACGTGTCGTCTGGCTTGAGTACCTTGAAGTGGCTTAGCTTACCGTCCAGTCCCAGCATTTTGAGGTCTTTATGGAGCTGTTCGGGTATGGAGACCCCATTTTTTATGCCGGTTATGGCTGACTTGGTGAGGTTAATTTTGAGTTCACTCCACTGTGAGAATGCCTGTAGTTTGTGTAGCTGAGCTCTCATGTGGCAAATCGTAGGGCATAGTATGAGTAGGTCGTCAACGAACGCCCCTGCTGTCGTCCTGAGGGGGGCCAGCCTTTCTTGTTCTGCTGCATACTTGTGTTGGTACCCATGCTCTCCCACCTCTAGCCATCTTAACAACGGTTCCTGGTATATTATGAAAAGGAGGGGGCTCATGCTGTCTCCCTGGAGGAGTCCTCTTTGCACCTGTACAGTTTTGTGTGAGGTTTCCCCTCCTACCCTGGTGTTCATGGACATTGTGTTATGGCTTTGTGTACCTAGGACATCCCGCACCACCTGTGTGAGTTCGTCGGGTATTCCAAGGTACTGCATCGTGTGGAGTAGTTTGTTGTGGTCCACTGAGCCGTACGCGTTTTCGAAGTCTACATACAGGCCATGCAGTTCTCGTCCTGAGACGTTTGCATCCTCAATCGCATGGAGACGTTAATATCCATTTGATCAACGTGTCGAGGATACGAGCTCGAGGATACAGCCTCGAGGCTACAAGCTCGAGGGGTACATGTACTCAGTGTTCGACGTACAGCAAGCGCATATTTAGTACAGCAAGCACATATGTTATATGTATGTTTAATGTTATATATGTTATATGTATGGCATAGTCGACAACACCGTACCTTCACAGGATATCATAACATACAAATACGAATATGCGAAGGTATTCTGAAAGCACTCGCGGACTATGTCAAGCTAGGACCGGGAAGATCACACTTTATATACTTTGACAAGCAACAGGCGTATGCATAAGGAAGAGCGAGAATGGCAAGGTAAAAAAACAGGGCGGTGATAATTTAAATTGGGAAACTATTACACTCAGGCTTGTAACTGTTCTTAACTTTCTTAACTGTTTTGTTACTATTGTGAGAGGGTTGCACGAGAGATGCTTGCACTAGAGTTGCTAGAAATAAAATGCTTGCGATCACTTTCTACTTGCTTTTGCCTTTCTTGCCTTTCTTGCCCAGCTTGCCTTTATTGCATTTATTGCCTGTCGTCTTACTCGCTGTCGTCTTGGCATCTGTCGTCTTAGTATCTGATTGGAACGTGTCGGTGTCGTATTGACAGGTCCCACAGAACCAGCACCCTTTAGGAATGTCAGGTAACACCGGTCTCAAGCAGTGAATATGAAACCCCTTGTCACAAATATCGCAAAGAAGCATCTTGTCTCCTAGCGCAGCACTTCCACAAAGCGACCATTGCAAACGGTTAGAGGGAGCTTGCGATCCCAAGGTTTGCATATCTTCTTCTTCGGTCTCCGCAGTCGAGGGTCCAGCTCGCGATCGAGCGGCGAGTTTCCGCTTGATTTGAAGAGAGACCTTCTCATTAGGTCCAGGTTGCCTCTTCAGCGCGTGTCTTGGCTTAGGTGGGCGCCCAACTTGCGGCTGGCGACCAATGAGCTCAAGGTTCCTGTCCATGGGGGCCTTGAACTTGTCCTTGTGAATTCCGAAGGCGAGGGAGTGCTCGCAACACTTGCTCACACAGTATTCGTGGCAGCAGCAAGAGAAGAAGTGAAAGGGTCCAGCAGGGACCTCCAATTCACAGAGCACAAGAAAAGCCGAATACACGCTGTGCATCCCGTCGAAAGTGGTCGCCCCAACGGGTGGCTCCTCGGGGTTCCTTAGCAACGCCACGAACTTGGTCGCGGCATTAAATATCTTCCGTTTTTTTCGACAGCGGTAGTCCCCTCAAGGGAACTCCGAGTATATATAGATGGCACAACGTAGAGCGCATCACCTAGGTTCGACGTTATTTTCGTGGAGTACTCGAGTGAGTTGCCTTCGTAGATGAGTAGGGCTTCCCTCCACGGTTTTACGTGAATACTGTATCCGCGATGAGCTTCATAGGGTTGTTCTCGTTGCACACGCTATCTTGGTGCATGTATGTCAAAACTGAAGGGTGAAAGGCACACAAAGGCATGCACTGTCGTTTAGTTAGGAACAGCTGCAACAAGTAGTGTTTGCACTCGACCATGTTCGTATGTGTGGGCTTGCCCGCGGGTAGGAACCCATCCCGCCAGCCTCCCCACTTTGCAGTCCAGTTAGTAACAAACCACGACGTGATGATATATGCCTCGTCGAGCTCGTCATACTTGTCCACAAGCATACGTAGGGCGGCCTTCGCGATAGCATCTTCGTTGCCGTCGTTTTGGGTTGGATCGAACATGCGTCGAAGGTATCCTACGTCTCGCTTGAATGTCTCGTAGTGCTCCTCCTTGCGAAAGAAAACTGTTTTTCGTTAACTTTTCGTTGACAGTGCGCGTAGCACGTGCTTTGCAATAGTACGTTTGACCCTTCGTTTGCAATGTACACCGCGACCTCGGGTGTGGGGGCTATGCGGTGGGCAGTGCACAGCCAGCTCACGAGATCGGGGAACCGGAAGTTCGCGTTGTAGAAGGCAAACGCGTGGTCAAGCCCAAAGGTGCGCGGGCACCAAACCGCATGGTACAAGTGGTATATGGCTTCAAGTAGAAGGCGATTGACAATTTCACTAGCAACCGCGTCTTCGTGGGACTTTATGCTAAGGTAGCACAATATGTATTGGCGGTTTTCAGCAGTTCCGCCGGACTCCACAGGATACCCATTCCACAATAGCTTGTACACGTCGTCTCATTGGAGCATGTTAAATTCAAGGAATTGCTTGCTTGAGCTTGGTGGGGGTGGTGTATACGACGACGAACCGTTGACGATCGGCTTGAACGGTGTACAGTAGTCCTCGGTAAGTTGCTTGCTTGTAGTTCCTATAAAAAGATTCCAGATTGGGCTGACGCGTGTAGAACTTATTGCTCTTGAAATTCCACCCACAAGCCGCAAGCAATTGCTTCAGCAGGTCTAGGAAAAAAAGTGCGGAAGGATTGTTCCCCACGGCGCGGATATTAACCTCAAGATCTTTTTTCATAGTTGCCCTCTCCACATTCCACTTAGCTTGCTTCCAGTCGGACAGCAGGGACAAGAGGCCAGTGGCCTCGTGGGGAATGGGTGGGAGGGCGTTAGAGGATGGAAAATGCTCAGAGGTGACCCACGTGTTCTCGGGAGAAAGGAATTCGCCGTTGAAAAAAGCTAGCATCCCGGTGCGGTGCTCCGGCAACCCGCATGCCGTCGGTATCCTCGCCATCGTCATGAAGGCGAAGCAAGTTGTTAGTTTGTGCAACCGCCTTGAAATCACTGTATGTTTTGATTGCTTCAAATTTGAGTAGCCTATGACGATGGTTCTTGACGTAGGAAAGCACTTGCTTGTAAGTAACTCTTTGTGGTAAGCCCTTCTGACCATTAAGCTCCTCCCATGTTTGCATAGGTGCCTTGCGCTCCTTGATCCAAGTGTCTATTTTCCCCTTCACTATGGGATGCAAGCCTTTGCCATGAAACTCCTGGTGAGAGTGTGCACCACGCATGAGAAGAGAGAATCTTTCCTTTGTGTCACTGCAAACCCTACTCACAAGCTTGAATCGTAATGGGCACTCGTGCGTCTTGTCAAGCCTGCACTTGTAGGTTTGAGTTGTATCTCGAAACTTCTTGGAAGTGTAGGCCGCTGTAGCTTTCACGAAGCCGTCGGGGCATAGCGACCGCAACTTATTCACTCCTCCACTGTGTCCACACTGGTCAGTAGTTTATCCCAAGGTTCTTCGTCTACTAGCTTCTTGCGAGCTCGTTTAGACTTAGTGCCCTCCGTTGGCATATCGTCCTCGTCGTTATCCTCGTCAAAACTCTCGTATGCGGTAGCTACATACCTTACTAGGACTAGCCCAGCCACTCAAGAGCACCTTCCTCCATGATGTTCTTCGTTTCGAAGTGAGATAAGTAATGGTGTTCTTAAAGAAACACGAAACCGTGTTTACCGTACACGTGACTAACGAAGTATCATATTCGATCGTTGCGAGTCGATCTACTGAGAAAGTTAACCCATTTCTAACCGGAAGAAAAAGTTAATCCAAAAATGTCAAAGATTTAATCCGGAATAAACCCCGAGCCTGCGAGTAAGGCGACGTAGGTGGGTAAGCGGGCGGCGATCGCGGCGAGGACGACCGCGCATCCGCGGGGGGCCGTTCTTGCGACTGTGGTGCACCATGCGGAGTGGTATCTTGGGCCACTGCTTGGGGTACACTTCTCCTCAACGTGGGTGACCTCGGTGTCTCATCACCGCGCTGGGACGTTATCGCATGTACGCTTTGTTGCGCCCCCGCTGCGAGCTCCGGCGTTGTGTTGCCGCCTTGGACTGGCTTCGGATTTACGTCCTGCTGCGCTGTGATTCTGTGCGACAGCAACTCGTCAACGCGCTGAATTGCCGCTAAGAGCATCTCCTGTGGCGGCGGGGGCATCAGTGGCTCACCGCTATGTCGATTCACTGTTGCAGGTGCGCCTTGCTGTTCTACCATCCTGGACAGCAACAACTCGTTAACACGCCGGACCGCCGCGAGGAGCGCGCCATTCCGTGAAGTGCTCTCGAGATAATAGTATCTCATTGCCTCGTCACCATATCCCACTTCCGTCGCAAACGCGCCTCGCTGCGCAGTGGTTCTGGGAGGGAGCGGCTCGCCGGCTCGTTGGACAGCCGTTTGGGGTACACTTTCTGGCAGCGTGAGCGGCAGAGGTTCGTCGTCGTGACGTGCCTCTGACGGAGGCTCATGTTGCTGGATTGCGGTTGCACGCTCCGGCGTGTCATCGCCGCGTCGATCGGCCCATTGGTTGCCGAGGAGCTCATAGGCGCGCTGGACCGCCGCTAGGAGCGCGTCTTGCAGTGACGTGGATGTCAATGGCTCGCCCCTCGCCGTCGCTCCAATCTCTTGTCGTGGGTGCATCTTGCGCGCCACGGATTCGAGCGGCGGTAGCGGCAGCTCGAAATGCACCAAGAAGCAGCACCTGAAGTGCGCTCCCTTGCAATGTGAGCAGCGGGGATCCGACGTCGTGCCGAGCCAGCATCTCGGTGTCCGATACCAATTGTGCCAGGGGTGCACCTTGGTGTATATCGGGCACGGGCTCCGTCGGTTCTGCTCCAGGGCAGTCCCCACTGCGGTCCCATTCGGTTCCTCTAGTTCGACGTTCGTTACTGGCCACGGCAAAGTGAGATTGAGGGTACGGCCAGATCGCCAGGTGGTCCCCGACCGATTCGGCCCCAAGGGCACGAGGGTTGGAGGTCCAGCTGTCTTCAGAGGAAGGCGAAGGCGGGGACAGCACGCGTGGCGGAGATGATGGTGTTCCAGCAGGGCTTAGAGATCTCTTCTGCGATAAGGGCGTGGGTTCCATTAGATCGCCACGATGGGTCGTTGCTTGGGCCGCGTCGTCGTGCTGGTCCACTGTTCGAGGTACTTCGAACTGTGCCATAGGAGTGGTCTTCGATGGGTTCTCATCGGACTGCGAATAAGCGTTGCTCCGCGCTGTGGTCGAATTATGTGGTCGTGTAGGTAACCACACGTCGCACTCCACTGTTGGCCGCTTTGTGCCGCGGACGCAAGCTCCACTGTCGTCGCCCCGAACTGATGCTAGTCGTGCCTCGATGCCATCCCGCATTGCTATCGGTTCCACTTCGCACAGCGCCAGGGTCACGATCTCCAACGGCTCGGCGCCGCTGTAGGCTGCCCTCTCCGAGCCATCACTGCTTGTGTTGTAGATGCGTGAGGAGGGGTCGGTGAGTTTGAGAACTTCCGTACTCCTCTCAGCAGCCCGGGCGGACACCCGGTCAGGAGGGGCCGATGAGGTCACACTCCGCGGATCTGCCTCCCCCACAGGTCGTGCTGGGGGGGGGGTGACATTCCCCGAAGCGTTCGTCGACGCAGAAGCACCCGAGTAGTTGCCGGCGATGTACCGCCCTGCGCTGTGGCGGTGACCGAGCTGGCCTCAAGGTCTCGCCAACTCGCCGCCTCAGTCGTGCGCTGTACTACAGGTTCGGGCAGCGACGGGTTGTCCTTGGGTAGCGTTCGTAACTGGTCGGGGGTGTCCACGGCGGTCTCCTCCCCTTCGCGCCTGCCCTCACCTGCGCCTTCGTTGTGCCTCAGCTCGGCGTCACCCTCGCCGTTGAGAATGCACGTTGTCATCTTCCGTGGTCCGAAGGCGACGGGGTTCTCCTGGTCTTGGCTGTATGCGGCCCCTCCCGGTCTGCAACCCTCGAGCTTATCCTGGTAAGCAAGATGCTGGTGTGCGGCTCCTGCCCAGGATCGTTGAGACGAGGTGGTCTCTTGAGACGAGGTGGTCTCGGGTAGAGGGCTCGAGCTCCTCCTTTGACTCATGGTGACGTCCAGCGGTGGATGATCGGGATTGACTGATTCAGACGGGGAAAGAATTGTGCCGGGAGTCGGCGGATCAGCCGGTATCGGCGGATCTGGCTGAACCGGTGCCGGAGCTAGCTGAACCGATGACGGAGCTGGCTGAACCGGTACCGGAGCGGGGCCGGATCCTGCTGCCAGCGCCGGAGCGCCTGGTGATAAGTCCGCCCGTCTGAATGCATGGTGGCGATGCTCTGACCTCTCTGACGGCAGAGGGTCGGACGTTGGTGGGCTAGATGGTGTCCCTCCCCAGCTCGGCCTTCGCACTCCTCTTCGCGTTCGTCGCCTTCCGTGCCCCTTGCGCGAGATAACGGGCGCGTCCAAGTCCGTGTCGCTCTCTGCCATACTGGGCGTTGTTCGACAAGGTGATTGCTCGGACCGAGTTGTGCTCAGAGCTGCATGAACACCGGAGTCAAACAACGAGGTCTGCTGGGAGGCAGCAAACAGCGCTAATTGATGCTGCTCCAAATGTGTGATCTCCACGGCCTCCGGCCCTCGTTGCAGACGCTGCTGCTGATGTGAGTGGGAGGCGGGCTGGGGCTGCTGTCCGAAGTGTGCGTGCCCCAGCGAGTTTTCGGGGCGTCCGCCTAAGGGCCTCGCCCGTGCCTGCAGGCGACGCCGCCGGGGTTTCCGGTGTTGCTGACTCCGAGGTGTCGTAAGGGCAGACATCTCCCTGCTGCTGCACGGGAACGCTGCTGGTCGTGCATTACACCGTACTGAGGTTGTAGCAAGCTCCAGTGGTGCAGCCCAGCGGTGGCCCGCTGTCTGTGGCATGTTGCGCTGCGTCGGGCTAAGCGATCGCGCCGGCAGCTGTGCGTCGTATGCCACTGGCAACCGTAATGCGCCGTGACCGTAAGCCCCAATACTACTGCCTTGGCCTACCGCCAGCTGCGCGTTGCGCCGCGCTGAGGTTACGAACTCCAGCGTCTCCAGCGCCTCGCTACTACACTGGGCCGCTGCCGGCGGTACATCACGCTGTGATGAGGCCGCGGGCCCCGACGACACGATGTCGCGGGAATGCGGGCTGTGCGGTCGTGTTGGCTGCTGTGCGTCGCGCTCCACCGGCAGCCGAATCGCGCCGCGGCCGTGACCTTCGGTGCCGCCGACCCGGGCAGCCACCAGCTGCTCATCACGTTGCGCTGAGGCTGCGAACTCTCGCATCTCGCTGTCGCGCTGAGCCGTTGCGAGCTCTGGCGCCTTGCTGTCGCACTGAGCCACGGTGCGTAGCGTGTTGCGCTGCGCCGAGCTAACGTCGAGCTGCGCGTTATGCGGACGCGCTGACTGCCGCGCGTCACATGCCGCCGGTAACTGGACTGCGCCGCGGCCGCAAGTTCCGGTGCTGCTGGCTTGAGCTGCTGCCAGCAGCGCATCACGTCGCGCTGAGACTGTGAACTCCAGCGCCTCTCTGCAGCGCTGAGCCGCCGTGGACACCACCGGCACAGCACCGAGGCAGCACGCCGTCGGCGATGCGTCATGCTGCCCATAGTCTCGGGTTTCGGTGCCCTGCTGCTGCGATGAACTGCGGAGGACCGCGGCCGCCAGCGTGTTGTTACGAGTCATAGCTGCGCGCTCCAGTACTTCAATGGTGCGCTGTCAGACTACCGATGAGGATATGCCGTTCTGGGCAGTAATTATGGTCCTCGGTGACCCCTCGTCGTCACGATCCATTACTGCGGGAAAGACGCTGTGGCGTACCATGGCTGCGGGCGTCTGTGGTACGTTGTCGCAGCGCGCTGCAGGGGTGGCGGTGGTGTAGCATGTCGCGCAATGGTGGTCGGCATCGGCGGCTCGTTGCCATCCTGATCCATTGTCACATGCGCGCTCTGTGGCACTGCGGCTTTGTGAGGCAGAGACTCCCCATCACGCTGAGATGCAGCTGGGGGCGCGCTGCACCGAGCGGTGACTGTGAACGACATTGGCCCTTTGTGCCTATTCTCACAAAAGTATGGTGGGTTACCAACACCTAAGAGCTGTTTTCGAGTGATCTACTCTACCGCTTGACTCGCCATATCGGACGAAACCCATGCTTGGCAATGTATATTATGGTGTATTTTATGCGTGCAAACAGCAATATTCATCACTAGAACGCGTTTGGTGGTTGTAAATGGTGGTGTAATGTTCTGGTTGGTTAGAGTGAATTTTACGGTGGGTTGCCAATATTCTTTTACTTTGTAGGCTCGTGTCGGGCATGTGGTCGGGCTGAGGGGATTATTAGATGTTTGGAAATCAAGATGGATGTATCGTGACCTTAACTTTTGATATATAGTGCATCCCTAACGATATAACCCCCCCGCATGCGCATATCGATTAAAAAACAAAAAAACATTGGGATTTTCAATATGTTTTCGTACTTAAGCAGAATTTGGGGGTTCTTTTGCTATAAACAGATATATACGTCGATCTCACGCATATTTTCACTCACCATGGCCTTACACGGGACACACATGGGCTATGTTGACCGTGTGCGTGTCGTAGAATCAAATTGAGTCGCATATATGCCATCCATAACGTGAGCTTGAGAGCAAGCTAGATACATCTTCAATAAAAGTCGGAGATTGGCATATAGCGTGGATATATGTGATGCCAGTGAGGCATTGTCGAGTGTTTAATGGGTCATTTAGAGAGTCTATTAACTATTTTTCATGACGTTTACCACACCTTGGTCGATAAAGAGTACCAAACACAACCAAAGCTTAGGGTGGGTTAACCCACCGTAACGACCTCTTACGGTTGGTTAACCCACCAGTGTGAGAATATGCAACACTGCTTGCTGTGCTGGGCTGCTACCAGCGGAGCGGTCCCCTGTCCCGCGCCTGTGAGCGTCGGTAGACTACCATCCTGTCGGACAGTTGTCTGTGGTGCGCCACTCTGCGCTGCGGCGGTGACCACTCGTGATTCACTGCCACGCTGACTTGCTGCCACGACTACGTGTTGCACTGTAGGTCCGGGCGGTAACAAACAGCCATCACACTGGACCGCCCCGGCTGGGGGGGGACTGCATCGAGGCGTGGCTACAGGCGTCATCAGCTCCTTGTTGTGGTGAGCCGATGCTAACAGAGCGCTCCCCTGTGGTGCGTCTGCAGCTCCCATCCATTTGCTGCCACGTGGGGCTGCTCCCGACAACGCGTTATGTTGCGTCGCGATCGTGGGCATCCGTGGCTCGCTGTTGCACCGGGTCTCCGTTAGAGGTGAGCCTAGCAGCGCCGCGGGTTCGAGCGATGACAGCTCGGCCTCGTGTTGGCTCATCACTGAGGCCACGTCCCTTTGGGCGGGCGAAAGGTGTGAACTCCTCCGTGGCACGGAAGTAAGTCAGAGGCTCACGCGGGACTGTGTCTTCCGATACGGGCGTCACCACTGTAACTCTTGCAGCATGGGCGGGAGTCGACGTGACGCCCGAGGGTCGTGCTGCCTGGGTCACTCCTCGGCGAGGGCGTGCTCCGCGGCTGCTCGCGTCTGAGTCTGAGCCGGATCCGTGAGTGGATCTGCGTCTGCGGTCGGCCCGAGTGCGGGTTGCGCGGCTGCTCCCAGCCCCACGGCTAGCGATGCTGCTGCTCGTGCTAGGCGATCCAAGGTCTTAGGATCAAGGGAACGACGAGCTTCGATGGGTATCGATGTCGCCAGCCGTCGCCTGGCCTCTGACGTCAGAACCTGAGTGCTTTCATCAGGGTGAGGGAGAGAGGCAGTGTCAGCATCAGCGGTTTGTTGCGCTTGCTGAGGATGCGGGGGGTACCATTGTCACTGCTGCGACTGCCGCTGCTGTAGCTGCTGTTGCTGATGTAGCTGTTGCTGTTGCAACAGTCGCTGCTGCTGCTGTAGCCATTGCTCTTGTGGTAGCTGTTGGGGGAGCCACTGCTGCTGCCCGAACCACTGAGGCTGCTGAGGGTACCACAATTGCTGCTGTTGAAGTTGCTGCTGCTGCTATTGGTGTTGCTACTGCTGTTGTTCGTACCACTGTTGTTGCTGCAACCACTGTTGCTGCGATTGCTGATGTTGTAAGTACAACTGATGCTGTAAGTACGGCTGGTGCTGCAACTGCTGAAGGTTAGGTGGGAAGGTGGTGTATGGGTAGGAAGGTTGTGATGGGGGAACGGGTTGTCGTTCCTCCCCAGTGGTCGTTTGGTACGGGTCTGAAGCTTGCTGAGGCATGTTGCCGAAGTGGTGAAAACGTGGGTTTTGGGCACTTTTGGAGTGAAATGCTGACCAGTGGGGGCTCTGCCGAGGTTGTAGGGGGATTTTGGGGGTTACTATGGTGTCTTGGGGGCAGGTTTTCGATGGTGAAACCTGTTGGGCTGGGGTTTGAGGGTTACTGGAAAGTGGCTAAAAGTGCAAAAAAAATGCTGTTTTTGGCCGTTTTTGCCACTTTTAAGGCTCTATAACTGACGTTCTGACTGGAATGAGGCTATGATAGACCCGGATATCGAAATATACTGTCCGGAATAGGTCGGATATTGCCTCCCCGGAAGTGCCAACTTTACATCTTGCCAGGCATGCTTGGGTCGAAGTTCGGTTTTGAGCCCCCATACTTAAGGAACGTGTATACTGTTTTTTTGTGATATTTGGGAACGTTGTTGAGCTTCCTTCTTCGAAAAAAAATGGTTTTTCAGACGTGAAAATTGAACCAAAGGTTCCCCAAAGTTCAGCTCTCCCCCCGCAATATACCGTAAGTTACCGCAGGTCCGTAGGCGATTTGCGCAGGGGCCGGGACTCGCAGCACACTGATACCAATTGTGCCGGGGCACTAGACTAATATACTCATAAGTTATTTTTGTGTGAACATGTAAAGGTACAATATTCTTTTTGTATTATATCACTGGGACAGGGCCAGATTAATTAGGTGCTAACGTTCGTTACGATCTGAGTTCTGAAGGCCGTACACTTCTCAAGTGCTCTACTTATTGCAACTCAGGCAACTTGGTCCATCGTCCCAACTACCCGATGTCGTGTCACGATGCACCGTTCGGTTCCGACCCGATCATATTTCGATTCATTCCATTTCTGATTTGATGCTATATCTTCGATCCTGATGTCTCGTCAACGAACTATCTCGACGACGGTTATACAGTTCTATCATACTGTCATATTGTCATACTGTCACACTGTCATGCCGTCATCGGATCACATCGTCAATCCCTAGACATCTGATACTCATTTTCATCGTCTCTTCAATCTGAACCTGAATTCGGCCGTAGTCCGATGATCTGACCAAGTGTCACCATGCCTGTCATACTGTACCGTCATACTATTGTACTGTCATACTGTCATACTGTCATACTCCGGACAACTGGCACTCATTCTTCTCGTATTCGCAAGCCCAACTTCACTATCACTGTGTAATCTTACGATTCTCTCACGATAACTCAACTCCGTCAGTCACGCAGTGCCTCCTGGCACAGAAGGTGCAAGGTCGGCATCTTTGAAGCCAATGAATCCGGCTATGAAAGCGGCATACGCGTTGCGCCTTGCCCGCGGTACGTGCTACATTCTACTGGTCGATGAGATTTCCATGGTGGAGGCATGCTTGTATGGCCATCTCGAAGGCCGATGTTCAGAGGATAAAGAGGCCTTGCAAGAATGGGGTGGTCTGGCAGTGGTGGTTGTGGGCGATTTCGGACAACTAGCACCCGTGGGGAAATCTTTGTATAAACAAGCGCTAAAGGTGCGCATGGTTTCATGGCCAAAGATCGTTTGATGTCTCTGAAAAGGCCGGTCGCCTATTTCAAGCTATCCGCCGTTTTCCATTAACCGAGCAGGTGACGTTTCTTATTATGCGACACATTCCGCGCACGCCACTTGCATGAAGTGGTCGTGCTTGGATGATTATAGTGGATCGATCCTGGAGTATTGCATTTCTCCTCTTAATGTTCTCTCGCGGCGGTTTGCATGAATATATATGTACAAGTCACTGACATCTGAATTATGGTACGTGTTTGCATGTTGCAGGTCCGAGCGGCTAGCGATCCCGCACACATCGGCTTCATTCGACGGTGCCAGTCGGATAACGAGAAACCTATCCAGAATTCCGATATTGAGCGTCTGCGAGTGTTAACTGCCGAGGACATACAAACGCGGACCGGGATTGGCTTTTTGCGACGGTGGCGGTGACCGGCAATCGGCAACGGCAAGCTATCAATGATGTGCGGGCACAACATTTTGCGCGTCTTAGTGGTCAACCGGTCATTCGTTGGAAGAGACCGATCGCAACCACACTTTTGGACTCTCGGCACGAGGAAGTGCTCCGTTCCGAATTTCCCGAATTGACCGGCACTTTTGTTGCGGGGTCGCCTGGGATTATTCTTAACAACGACCTCAATCCCTCCCGAAGATTAGCGAACGGCACGCCTGCCAAATTCCACAGCTCGATTCTCCAAGACGCAAGCAAATCCATCGATGCGGCAAAAATCAATAATGCCCGTCCGGGAGAAGAGGTGTGGATCGAGCCGCCTTACGCTGTCAATGTTCACGTTGAGCATTTGGATTCCTCAAATTGGTGCGACCAGGCGACGTTAGCTCCCGAGGTTCGAGCAACTACTAGCGAGGGAAACGCGACATCTGCGGTGCCCAGCGATGTTAGTCGGCCGCGCAGTATCGTACTCCCCGTTAAGATCGGCAAGCGTCTAGATGATTTGACCGTGAACCGCGCCTCCCAAAGAGCAAGATATACTTCCGAGCTCACGGAGTTGATTTGGCTTTCGCCTTGACCTTTCACAAATTCCAAGGACAGACCGTGCAAAAGATAATATTAGATCTCAGCCAGACACCGAAGGGCGTCTTTAAGTTATGCTTTCAAGCTTTTTATGTGGGAATGACGCGTGTCAAGCAGTCGGATTGCATTCGTATATTACCGGGAACCGATGGTGGAAAGCCCGACTTATCTCATTTGCTGAAATTCAAACCGGATCCCGAGCTCCAAAGATGGATGGACGGATTTGATAGGCGAACTCGTGAATGGAAACGACCTCCACCTAAAGCGCAACCACGCAAATCTGCAAACAAGACCCGCCCCATCGCCAAACCAGGACAACGAGGCGGTGCCGAGGGCAACGGAGATATCGCCAATAGGCGCCCCAATGAAGTTAACGAAGGCACGTCCACACGTCATGGCGAGGTCGGCAAAGGACGATCGGGGCGTGGCCGCGGTCGTGGTCGTGAGCAAGGGCGGACTGATGCTCGAGCGCCAAACAGTGCTGGTAGAAGTTAGATAGCATCGCGACATGGTGACAAGGTTATTCGTGGCATGCATGTCGCCGCGGAACGGAACACTCCACTAGAGACGCTCGTGCCGTGGTATTCGTTGTATTTCTATATGTGTAATTTCATTTTGGCAATCGTGATACAACCGTGTTAGAGTACCCCCCTTCAGGCTATTCGACATTCTTTGTGTAATTGCATATTGATCGGTGATCTTGCATTGTATCGGTGGTGCTGATATTATGATATGTCGATATATCGGTACATATTGGCATATAAGTCTCAATCGATATCCATTTTGCGCACATTTCATCGATAGTGATGGAGAGTGTGATATATATATATATGTAATGCATATTATATATCACACAGACCGAAGGAAAACGAAGCGTCCGGAGGCAGTCGAAAGGCGGGTGCAAACTCTGAGATGAGATGATAAAATAACTTGGTTATTTTATTAGCGGGTCGGAAACTGTAGAATGACAAATGCTGATGTTGCACCTCAGGGCGAGGGGTGAAACAGGAGACACTCTCCCCCACCTTATGGGGGGGTGAAAGTCTCTCTCTCCATGACACCACCTCACCCCGAAGGTGTGAGGTGCCATGATCAGCAATCACAAACAGGGAAACCCTAATCGAACACGTGCACCAGATTCAAGGGGCCTTTTCCAGCCCAGCTAGTACGGCTCTGCCTGCGCTAATCCTGCAATGCGTGCTCTAGGGGCTTACGCCCATGCATGTGCCGTGGGGATCACTACTCCCACGGGGTAGGCTGCTAAATTGCCAAGCAGACTGCAAGGCGGCGGCGGCGCTCTCGATGAAAAAAGAAGCCAAGTGCCGCTGAAGTGAACAATTGTTCAACCAATGCCCAAGCGGGGCCAAAGACCAAAGCCGTCCAGCACCACCAAAACGAATGACTCGCGGTAGGGGGGGGAGAAGGGCGAAGGTTAAAAATGCGGTGAGTGCGCGCGACGAACGCCTCGCACTTTGCAAACGTGACGAGAGAGATGTCGAGGTGGGCGTGAGCACTGGTGAGAACACCACCAGACACCACCAGATGGCAACCAAGGGATGCGCCGGGTGGAGGTGTAGAATGCGGAGTGTCGAGCTCACAGAGGTCAAAGTTGTTGTCGACGATGGTGATGTTGGACTCGAAGTTGGCGTCCGGTGCATGAGCACCACCAGACACCACCAGATGACAGCCAACGGTAAGATGTTGTCGACGTAAACGGAGGGACACCACCGTGGAGTGCACAGCGGCCATACGCGCACGCTGGCGTGCAGTGGACATGGTCACAGACTGCAGACTGCAAAATGCTGCACACTCAAAGATAGGGTTCCCAAGCGAAGGAATAACTTCTCGAAAAATGAACCAAATCGAGCGATGTTAAAGTCAATTTCGTGTAGATTTTCGCCAGGAAAACTCCGGTCACGTCAAAAACCCCGTACAGTAGGCCAATTTTGCTGCAGCAGAGGTGCTGCTGCCCAGATATTGAGAGCACGTTTGGGTTCGAGGTGAAAACGTAAAATTTCGTGCAATTGACAATTCCCAGTGATGAAAATACCTAATTGAGGTAGAATTCGACGACGAAAACGGCGGTAGCGTCAAAAACGTCGCACGGTAAGCCGATTTTGTTGCAGCAGAGGTGCTGCGGTCAGAGGTCGTCGCTGGACGTGATGATGTCGCACGTACCCAAGGAACAAATGCAGTCCCAAGCATATGTAAGTCCAACACGGGACAGGTGTAGTCCCAAGTGGAAGTCAGATGTGATAAAAGAGCGGTGGGCGCTCAGTCAGATGACGCGACGGTGTGTCGCGGTATACCGCAAAGGCTGCGGGATCTAAGGAAAGCACGCACACAATCACCAACCACAGAACAGCGGTGATAGCCCATAACCTGATGGAGAGTGTGATATATATATATAATGCATATTATATATCACACAGACCGAAGGAAAACGAAGCGTCCGGAGGCAGTCGAAAGGCGGGTGCAAACTCTGAGATGAGATAATAAAATAACTTGGTTGTTTTATTAGCGGGTCGGAAACTGCAGAATGACACATGCCGATGTGGCACCTCGGGGCGAGGGGTGAAACAGGAGACACTCTCCCCCACCTTATGGGGGGGTGAAAGTCTCTCTCTCCATGAGATAGATCGGTATCGCTTCGCTTCGGACTTCCAAGTGTTATGTGTTGTATACGAGAAATCGTATATAATGTTTATTGCCAAATGGGTACGGTGGGTTAACCGGGCGAAGACCTAAAAATTATCCGTAGTAATGGGGGGGTGTGGGGGCGGAGCCCCACTCCAGGCGAAGTCTTAAAAATAGATCGATAAGCAATACAACAACCGATACAATTCCCGTATTGATACAGGATAGGAGACGGGAGGGTCCAAAGCACCGCGCCTTCATATTGACTTATCTTACGCCGCGCAGCAGCCATGCGACACTGTGTGTCACAGTGACACACACGAGGCCGATATATCAATATTCATGTGCATTCATAATTATATTCGATCTGATTATATTCATCGTACATCGTGCAAAACTTCAAAACTTATACAAAAATAAATACGAGAGTACGAAAGTCAATGTGTGAAGGCTCAATATAAACCCTATACTGTCAGTTCGCCCTACGTCAACGAGAGCTGTGACACGACAAATCCAAATCTATTAAACTAGAGCGAGTTCACTAAAAATCGAAGGCATCTAAGCCCTGGTTGAAGGATCGAAGGGTCTGCACCACTCGTAATTTGTATGGGTGAAACAAATGTATTGGCGACAGTTGTCACATGCAATATCCACTTGCCGCCCGCAGCCTGGAAAAACGCACTTTCCATTCCGATCGGTGTCATCGGATCGCCACGATTGTCATTCTGATTCTTGCCATCACCGAATCTGCACCTTTGTAAACAAAAAAAAAACTTTGAATATTTGACATCACAACCCAAACATAGCGTAGTGGTACTGCGTCAAGGCTTCATCCAGGAGGTAAGGAGTTTGAGCCTCGTCTGTGATGAAATCTGCAGTATTTACCAAAGAGTATGCCGTACTGGGTACAGTGCCTCCTAAACTCAATAATAAAGTAAATGCATGTAACAAGATAGATAGATATTAGCAATAGCGCTATTGTCTTATTATATTATATTGCGTAACGCTTTGCGTAACGCTTTGCGTCACGCGTCACGCGTGTCACGCCCAAATCCCGAAACTATACTTACGAATCGCCATACTTAACGGTATAAATGGACCTGCGCTGGACCTACGATTAACAATATGTGTTACGGGATACGTCGGCTGGAACTGACGTGGCGCTGAGGTGGCGTTGGTGTGGCGTAGTGACCATGGCAGTCGAGTGGCATCGGCATCGGCATGCGATGGGCGAGCAGCCCTACGGCAATTTGTCTCCAATTTTAAGACTGTATTAGTAGTGTAACTGACTGACAAGCCTATATAATCGCACACCATATATGAGGGCTGTGAGCTTCTGAGATTGCCTCAAATTGGCAGATATATTGTTCGGCAGTAATATATATCTAACTGGTGAGATAAACCCTGAGTTAAGGGTTACGGAATCAGAACGGTAAAAGTGTGATAGATAAAAGAGAGGCATACATAAATACCTAACGGGTGTTTCCCGTCTACTGGTGACGGTCACCCAGCCTACCATATGAAGTGACATGTGACAGTTTTGAGTGTCACAGTGTCAAATCCAGCACACCACCTAGGGTGGTGACCGGAGCTAGTAGTGAAACGAAGCAACAAACTCCCTACTCAACTTCAGGAGGAAACTGTAGCACAACTGGGGGCCTGTACTCTTGGTCAGGGCGGTCCCAGTTCACAGCAAAGATTGTCAGATACTGCTGTTAGGTGCCAAAACCCTAAACACAGCTCAAATTCGGAGAGCCCTTCTGCACATCTAGGAAGCTACTCTATAGCTAATCTCTAGGCAGGCACGGTGTGATCAATCTCAGCCACTAGAGGTCTTCGGAGCTGGCGGTCCGGCTCGGAGCAGCGTGAGGGTTAAGTGGTTGCCGGCCTCCGGGGCCGGTGGTAAATCATTCGTAGAAGAAATTGTTGAATCCTCGATCACAGCCGCATGGTCACCAGAGCTCGGCTCCTCGTCATCGGACGAGTACGGTGGTGGCGGGTAAGGCGGTGACGGCGGAACGTAATCAGGGTCGGGGTCATACAGCCATGGTGGCCGCGGGACATTGCGGAGAGTGTGGAACCCTTGCCGCAGCTCCCGATACCGCGTCTGTCGATGTGGCGGGATAGCAGCCGTGCTCGCACCACCCACCGCGTCGCCAAGATCGTTACGAACCATTGCAGTTGGCGAAGTCTCCGCAGCCGGGACTGCCGAGGCAGTCCACGTAGCACCACCGACCGGTGGAGCCGTGCATGTGCGCGCACCGGCACCACCGACATCGGCAACGGTGTGCGGCGCGGCGGTGGCAAAAATCACAAACAGCGCACACACCAAGGACGAAGTGAGAAGAGACCTCCCGAAGCCCGGAATGGCGTTCCCACAGCCGTACCGTGGCCGCGGCGGTGTCACCGAGGCATCCTCGTCGTCATCGTCGCTCGTGGCGTGGGTCGCGGGCTTGTAGTTCATCACGCGCTCCGGTGCCTCAACCGCGGAGAGCAAATTCATGCTCGCGGCCGGCCCGTCGGGCGCCCCCAATGCAATCCCCGTGCTCTCAATGAAATCAGCAAATGTGCGGGTGACGGGAGGGCAGAAGGGGTTCGGCGGACCGGTCCATTCCTCCTCGGATTCAACCGACGCGGGTGGAGAGTGTGCGGTCGGCTCCGACACCACCGGCAAGTCGGCAGTGAAGGTGTTGATGTTGAACGTCGAAGCCCCAGCCGTGCGTGCCATCTCAGAGAACTCGGTGACAGCGGACACGAGGACCTCACCGTCCTCCTCGCAGAACGAGCACGCGGAAAGATCGGTGAAGACCTCCGGCTTCCCGCCCGCAAGCATGCAGAGGGCGTCGAATTCCACGGGGTCGCCGTTGTCGATGGCGTGTTGGAACTTCGCGGCCAGCACGGAGTTCTCGGCCTCTTCGGCGAAGGCGTAGGCTGAAAGTCCGGTCCTGCCCCCGTTCGGGCAGTCCCGGTGCCAATGCCTCGCCTTCCCCTTAGCACACACCTGATTCTGGCAGTACGGGATGGTCGCACCGCTGTCGCGGTGGAAGGCCACCTTCCTTGAGACGGATTGAGACCAATTCCCTCCTTTGGGGAGGGGTGAGGCCGCGAAGCGGGTCTTGACGCGGCGGTCCGGCTTGTCCGCGCGAGGGGTAAATTCACGTGGGGACGGCTCGGAACCGGCGGTGTCGAGGAATGCGGCCAATTGACGCTTCAAGTCGAGGACCATCGTCCTCAAGTCCGCGAGCTCGTCGGGTCCACCGGAGTCATCGGCGGCCCCCTCCATGAAATGCGTGCCGTGAGAGTAGCGGTGTGCGGACGCCGTGGCGGCGCCCGCCCGCACGTGCTCGGAGTAGCATTCACGCACCCATTGTTGAATCGTGAGAAGGTCGTGAGCGGCTCGTTGATCGTGGAGAAGCAACCGTGACACCACCGGCTGGTAGAAGACGGTGTCGAGGGACTTGATGAACAGCGCCTTCACGTCCTCATCTTGGAGTGTTGCCCGCGTCCTCGCAGCCTTCAGAGCGGCGTTGAAGTCGCCGATTTTGTCATGCGGGTCCACGCCCGCAGAGATGCGGATGCCCAACATGTCCGCTTGACCCTGAAAGGGGTCTCCCGCCGGGATCATGCGGCGGGCAAACTCAAGCAGTACCCGCTTACCGTCGCTCGGGAAGGTGGAGTGTGAGGAGTCCATCCAGTCAGCTGCGGGTGACGTGGGGTCAACCATGAGCTCAAGCGTGGAGAACAATAAGCCGTTGGCCTCCACGCGGACGGGAAGGGTAGCATTGTCCAGCAGGAAAAGGGGTGCAAAACCAATGTCCTCCGTGACAAATGCCGTCTGCAGCGCAGAGACCATCCTGGCGAAGAGTGCGGACGCGTGGCACTCGGTCCCTGAAAATCGCCCGTTCTTGTCCTCGAATAACTTTTGACGAACGGACTTGGAGACCTTCATATCGAAGTGCTCCCGTTGAAGTGTACGCACCGAGGCTAGGAACGCAGCACCTGCTGAATTGGCAGCCGGCTGAGCTGCCGGCGGTGTGGCTGGAGTGTTGGCGTGTCTCGCAGCTGCTGAATCAAAAATCGTGGCTAGTGCGCGTCGGCGATTCGCCATGCTAGCGGTGGCTCGAGTAGAAGCAACCATAGTGAGAAGGACTGAAGGGGCGGAGTGAGGCAATGAAACGTGAGATGTGCGGCAGTGTCGGGCGGCCAAGAAACGCGCGGGTCGCCGATACGGCAGCCGTGAGAGATCAAATAATTCCGGGAAGTCGTGTGGTAGCGGCGGCCAATACGCAACGGTGTGGGATCCAACCAGAAAACGTAAACCAATCCAACGTTAAGACCCGTAGAAAATCGTCCTCCAACCGGTGCGGCGTGCCGTAAATCAACCCATAAAATTTAGGCCATACCCGTGACTGCCGGCACTCTCACGCGCGGAGCGCCTCACTCGCCATCCCAGGCGTCCGAGCTTAGCCACTCATGGTGGCAATCTCGCAGTGGCTAAATAAAGCGCAAGTGGGGCCAAACCTAGCAGATATATTGTTCGGCGGTAATATATATCTAACTGGTGAGATAAACCCTGAGTTAAGGGTTACGGAATCAGAACGGTAAAAGTGTGATAGATAAAAGAGAGGCATACATAAATACCTAACGGGTGTACCGACCATCAAGTTCAAAAAAGAATACCATTGTTGTGACCGCTAAACCTGAAGTGGACCATGTCACGGGGACGATTAAATATCCCGAACTCCAATATGTCCAGAAGAAAGAGTTTTGGAAACTTTTGGCCTGGCACCGCCTTTCCAACAAAGCAGTTCCATGCTCACTTGCGGAGTACTCGAATAGGGCACACGATATTCACGAAGCACTCAATGCATGTAAGTTTGAATCGGGGGATCCTAAAAACTGCTATGCAATCAGAAGAAGCCTCTTAGATATTTTGGTGGATGACAGGAATCTTGACAAAACCGGCTGTGAACTCTTCTCCAACCCACTAAATGCCCACCCTAGAATTCACTCGAGAAGATGCATACCCACCACAAGAATGAAAAAAGCTCTCAGGCCCTTCTGCCATCATGGGAAGATTGGCTTTGATGGTCTCGCTTGGGATGCCTACGTTGATCCGATAACAGGCATCGGCAGAATCGTTTTATGGAAATCCCCCCTTTGATGGGAAAGAAAAGGGCAAATCTTCGGCGGTTATGACTACCTTGGAAATGGGACATAAAGCGGCCAACACCGTCCCCGGATTTTCAGGAACATGGATTCTTCCACTGTCTCCCAAAAACCAAAAAAGATGGTTCGACAAAGGTTTTAAACTTGTATTCAGATTCCCGCATAACACTATTCCATTTATCCCACATGGCTATTGGACGGGTGATGACCCCTACGTTCTCCCAGGTGGTGGATGCTATAAGGATGACTTTTCGGATGTTGTTATCATAGCTATAGACAGTGCACCCAGTGATACTCAACCAGTCTTTGACTGGAGGCCTACACAGAAAAAGATTGCCAGATGGTTCCTCAACGTCCTTCCTAAGTCCAGAGTCACGAAGAAGAGGCTAGAATACACAGGAGTCAGCTCTGATATTTGGGATGAAGTTCTGAACGAAAGCGTCAAAGTACTTCCTTCTTCGCTTTGCCCATGGCCCACTCAAGACCCCCCTTATCATCAAAGTGATATTGAGCCTTATTATGGTGGTCACCATGACACGACAATCACCAACGCAAATTCCAAGCCCTTCATAAACACCGTTAAATGGCCCAAAGTTCTCACACTCATGGGATACCTCCCTCCTCTTTTTGGTACTGTCCTCAACACGATTGGTGTTCCCCGTGGCAAGATTAAACCTCTTCTTAAAAAACTATCAAGAATTTGTAGACAACACACCAAAAATAGGCGAGACGTGTTTCTGTTAAACACCACCGCCACCTTAAACACTGACCCGCATACAGTTGACATCTCGAGCAGTGAAGCCATGACAGCAACAGAAGCTGTGCAACAATCAAACGACTTTCTTCAAACCCTCCTGCAATAATTCTCAAAAATTTGCAATAAAAGATGGTCCCGTGTCCCCAAGGGGAGGGGCCGTCCCCCCCCTCCCCTCCCCCGCCACCCCCTCTCCCCCCCCCCTGACCCCTTCCTCAACGTCTCCAAAAACCCCCTTAATTCTCCGACTTCTCTCCCCACCGCCCAGATTCAGCCACCCCCCCACTCACCCGGCCATGGCTGCTTCTCCATCTTCTAGAGTTTTTTGCCTAGCACTTAGCTTTTTTCTCTAGATGTCACCCTGCTGAAAACAATCGCCTAGGTCACGTAGATTGTTCATCGTCCACTCAAGCGAAATGAACAAACCTGGCAACCTAGAAACTTGTTTATCGTGCGTGACACAAGGTACTTGAATACAGGTTTGTGATTACGTATGTTCGTGTGGGTGCGTTGTAGTGCGGATGGCTAACCTCACGTGATCATCTTCGCGCAAGGGAGGCGAAGCTGATCACGTGCAGTTGGACATGAGTTCGCAATTGAAGAGTGTATGCATATATGAGTGTATGCATATATGCACTGTGATATGTTGTATGGTATGCAATGCAATGATATATGATAAAAAAATACACCGCTGCTGCTGACCCGGGTCAACAGCAACGGTGTATTTTGAAGTGAACGGAAGTCGAAAGTGATTAAGAAACAGTTTCAAACTGGCTCGAGCTTCCCAACACCGATTTATCTGCGTCCGATGACTGTGTACATGTAATTGTACCGTCAGATCGAAAATAATTTTATACACAGTGTCTGGCGTAATTTTCGAGTCATCGTCGTCATCGAAAATGCGCGTTTGATTAGGTCATGAAATTGCTGAGACACACGACAGCAAGCCCTTCCGACTTGCACTTCGCACTTGGACTTCGCACTTCCGTTCCGATCGCACTTCGCACTTCCGATTGCACTCCTTTAGTCCTTTTCGTTTTCCTGAAACGGCACATCAAAAACCAAAAGTGACCAACCCACCAATCAAATTCCACACTTCTTTCTACGAGAAAGCACAGGCAAGCCGACGCGAGGAACCCATTCAAAGTCTTCGATCGTTTCCGACGCAACAAGGAAACATCGAATTGTCGCATGTTGTTTGACACGTATGAGGTATGGACGTTTCAGATCTTTTGATGTTTGCTGACAAGTCAAACGATTCTATATTTCACATACGTGCCATCTTCGAAACCTCTGCGATGCGAACAAATGCAGCAAGCCTTTCGTAGAGCAGAAGTTGGCAAACGGACTGAACTGAGAAACAGGGCAAGTAGCGTCGCCCACGTCATTCCAATTGTCCACGTCGTCGATTTTGAACCTGCATCATTGGCAGATCCACTTGTTGGCATCCCCTTCATTTGGTTCAAGGTTCTCGATTTCGAGGTTTAATTACCAAACAACAAATCCTCAACAACAGGAGGTCCATTTCTCTAAAACAGCACAAGCTACCACAGAATATCACTCACCATGCCGACACTTGACAATCCTGGCGTGCAGACTGTGATAGGCGTGAAGGAGGATGAACCGATGGATTCGAACGCGGTCTTTGTGAACTCGCTGCAGTTTTCTTTTCCGGGCAGCGCTCCTTTCATCAGCGATTTCTCGCTCAAACTGCCTGCGGGGAGCCGGTGTTTATTATGCGGCGCGAACGGTGCAGGTATAGTGCACTACAGTTCACTCATCCGCCTCATAGTAAAGAAGCGTTAGCTGAAACCGCACAACACTGAATGTGAAGAAACCTATGTATTTTTGTGCAAAACGTCCGACAAAAAAACTGCTGATTCCGGCTTCGGAAGAAAACCACTTTCATACAGTAGTGCTCAGTGCCCCCTCACACCTAGCAAACCGCTGAGACCTTTAGGATGACCTAGCAACCTAGCAAACCGTTGAGGCCTTTCGGATGACCCAGCAATAGTCATCTCATCAGGACGTCACTGGCGGAGTATTCGGCGTTGTCCGTAAAGCACGCGCTTGTTGTTTAAGACTTGTTCTGCAGTTCTCATCCTTAGAAGTTTGTTGAAACGAAGCGCGTTTGCACCCGGCTGATATTACCTCAACGTTTTTCTCGCGAAAACCGGTGGGAAATGTGTTTTCCTGTCCAAGGGGAGCCTAACCTGCTCTTTCGAATATTTCAGGAAAGTCGACCGTGCTGCAGTTGCTTGCGGGGAAATATATGGTCTCCAAAGATAGTCTTCGCATCCTCGGACGGCCTCCATTTCACGATACCGCCTTGACTTGCGATGGGGAACTCGCGTATCTTGGGGGAACATGGCGCCGTGACGTTGCTTTTGCGGTAGGTAGCTATCGTGTATCCACGTGCTGTTTATCCATCTAGCATCAAGTTTCCGAGTTCGCATATATGCCTTCTGTTTTATTCGTTATACTCATACGCTGAAAAAGATTTCGTACACAATACCTCTTCAGGGTGACGTTCCTTTGCAAGGGGATATGAGCGCTCGCGAAATGATATATGGAGGTAAGTTCCACACGACGTATCTGTCAACGTACCCAACAAGGTGGACGTGCTGCTTTTATCGAGTTGGAACGTTGCACAGACTGAGAGGCTTGCTTCGAGTGTTGAAGTCTGCTGCGCTCGGCCTTAAACTTCGTGTGCACAGTTAAAGGTGTCAAGCCCGAGCGCCGAGATCGCTTGGTGAAAATGCTGGATATCGACCTGGAGTGGAATCTGATGCGGACCTCCGACGGTCAACGTCGTCGAGTGCAGATTGCCATGGGCCTTCTGAAAGAGTATACGGTCTTGTTCATGGACGAGATTACTGTTGACTTGGATGTTCTTTCCCGACTCGACCTTCTCCGTTTTTTCAAAGTTCGACCCTGCTCGGTTTCTTGCAGCTCCACCGATCCCTGCCTTGTTCACTGTCTGATTTGCAGGCTTCTTGCATTGCGATTTGTCTCTCTTACCAACTTCTTGCAGCTCCGCCGACATTCCTTTGCCTTGTCTACTGTCAAACAGTGAAAGTGTTGGTTTATTGCAGCTCGGCTTATGCGCCTTGATCACTGGACCTTTCTCTCGTCGTGTGGAAAGGTTTCTAACCGCTTGAGGACCGTGTTCGCTGTTCCAGTCGGAGTGTGAGGAAAGGGGCGCGACCATTATCTACGCAACACATATCTTTGATGGAATGGAGAAATGGGCAACTCACTTAGCATACATGGAAGAGGGACTTCTGATCCGAGGAGGCCCAACCAGCGAATTTCCGGTGCGCCTCCTTTTCATACCTGATATACCTTGAAGTCTTACTTTCTCCTGCTAACTTGCTTGCCTTGAAGTCCCACTTCCTCTGCTTGATGGTTGTGAGCGATCCCAACCCAAGACATCTTGTAGATGTACTTGGTTATGAGTAGGTGACGGTTCACACTTCAGGTCATATGATAATCGTTTAGACTGGTAACTTGTAGTTATCTTATCTGATCCTGTCAACACTGTATGGACCTGCAACAGGAATTAGAAAAGGGCACCAGACTGTTAGACGTCATGGAAGCTTGGCTTCGAGCGGAGTCTAAACAGAGGAAATTGAAGAAGAAGGTGGAGCCTGGTGCCGGAACGAAAACGCCTGTGTCATCTCCATTCATGCCCAGCAAGCACTTAGCATTCTTTCGGTAATAAGTGGAATGATAAAAAGGACTACTTTCGTGAGGAAACATTGTCCACGTGTTGTTGAAGGTTTTCCTGAACCGCGATCCTCTGAGGTGATGCTTTCACATCTTTGTCATTGCCGATTTTGAAGGTAAAAGCGGTTTTAGCTGACCAAGACCCCTTCTAAGGGTAGAAGAAGTGTGTATATATGTAATGAGAATTTTGTTTGTAATTAACTAATTAGTCGGCAAAACAGGTAGCAAAAGCTAAAAACAATTGCCTATTACCTAAAAGCGATTTTCTTTTTTTCAGATATCAACAAATGTGAGTGCTTGAAAGCTATTTGGTCCCAATGAAGTAGGTATATTGGCATGCATATAGCTAACTTGATTGTACGGCGAATAATGGAATTCATTGATGATTGTAGATGTATGTGGACTGAGTTGGGCGAATAACAAACACGATTTGGCTCATGGCATCTAAATCAGCGAA
>LGRX02028809.1:0-18697 GCA_001247695.2 Cymbomonas tetramitiformis | reverse complement strand
CTTTATGGCTACTATCCCATGGTCCTTGTGGGAGGACCATAATCGATTATGGTCCTCCCACAAGGACCAATGTTGCAAGAATTTAATTGGGCATTGGTTCGGATCTAGAAGGCCCGCCCAATGATTTTTAGTATCAATGGGACATATATTAATTACTTCGATGCTTGGTCCGGCCTGGACCCACCCAATATATCCATGGCGTTCGCATTTGCGACAAGCACCCTCAACTTTTTCAGATTGCATATTTTTGAAAATTCAAAAAGGCACAAAAAGATACGATATCTTCAATAATTTTTTGGGAATAGTATGTGCAGGCTACACCTGCGTCCATGCCATATCATCTCATGCCATGTCATATCGATCTTATACACATGCCCCCGTCATATTTGGGTCATACGTCATGTTGGAGTGCATATATTGGCCATCTCTAATGCGTATTAACAACCGTACATCTTTTTAGTCGTTGTTTTAGCCGGAATGGGATAATCGGTGTAAACATGACCCATTATCCACGATGCCTGCTAGAGTGCATTCACAGTGTGGTAGCAGCGTATGGTGCTTAAACTTTTGAAGTATATCCATAAAATGATTTTTTGAAAGCTTAACATAAGCCATATGGGCAAGTATGTGAGCGATGTGCACTCGTTAGCTTGACGCGAAGTGAAAATTAGAAGTGCAAAAATCACAAAATCCTTATTTCACTCGGGATTGATCAACCGCCACGGTAAACGAGAGCTCAGATGGCGACTAGAGTTTGGACTATCCAACTAAGTTTTCATAGTTGGTCATAAACTCAAGGTGTGCGACCATGAGCGGCCAACACCGCGCACCATGCAACCGCTAGGACGCTTAAAGACTATGGTCCTTGTGGGAGGACCATCTTTTTTTCGACGATTTCGATAAAAAAACATATCAAAAGCGCACCCTTTAAGCACGCCCCTCTAGCACACGCGTGGACGATCCTGTAGGGGAAATTATTCAATTGACTCATAAATATGATGCCAAAAGCACGTATACGCCTCAACGATCCATGTGGCACTCATAATAGTCATCGCGCGTTGGTCCTTGTGGGAGGACCATGAATTTGGATAGTAGCCATTTGAACCCGTGTCTCTTCCCTTTCAATATTTCCGAGCATTTGAATACTGTTTGGCGACGCGCCTCCATCATATCCGAGCATGTTTCGATCTTGCCGCGGAATTTCGGCATAACCTGTTGGGGCCACGCATCGAGACAGTAGCACTCAACCGTGCAATATATCTACGGCTGAATGTTACACACAACAGCGCGTCACGTGATACATATATAATGCATATATAATGCAAATATATTACATATGTATGCGCGATGCATACTACCCGCAACTATTCCGGATCCACAAATATGCAGCATACTTACACGATATGTAGTATGCTGCATACTTACGGATCCACAGATATGCAGCATACTTACAAAATATGCAGTATGCCGCATACTTACGGGTGTCGCAACCATAATGCGCATAAATACGGGGGGTGCATAAACCCCGCAGATTTGCTGTATGTACCTTTTATGCAGGAGTTTTACACAAGCTGTATACACCCGTAATTATGCGGGTGCTGCAAGCATAATGCGCATATATGCGGAACCCATCTCAGAGCCGAAGTTCTACGTAAGTTATGCAGGGCAAAAAACCCCGGATGTTCCTCTCCCTGCTCCCCCGCCGCCTCCTCGATGTACTGGAATCCCTTGGGATATTTCTCGGGATCCGGGAGTGAAAATCCATGCTGTGATTCGTATGTCGCCATTTTTTCCACCAGCCCTCCGGCCTGGTACCGCCCAGGTTGATAAGGGATACGACCCCCTTCGGTGTCCTCGGGGACGCTGGCGACGAACTCGGAGATCAACGCTTCTCGGTAAACGGTGTACACGACCCCATGCTTTTCGAAAAGGGTCGAACGGAGCCCTTGCATGAACTGAGTGTTGTCTTTGCCTTTCTGCTTCTGATCGATCTGGTTCTGCATCTCGCCTAAGAACTGAATCATGTCAGGCGTGAGACCGATGTAGATCTTGCTCTCGAAGGACTGGAAAGCTACCTCCAACGGGATTTCCTCGTGACACTCGTCGGTGGCTTGATAACAGTGCTGGTGCCCAAAAACTTTGCATCTGTATTCTCCCCTCAGAGTTTTTTTCAGGGAGAATTCGGCACGGGTTTTGACATCGTCGATCGCAACGAGACCCGCATTGAAAGGGGCCCACGGGTTCTCCTTCCTGCCGGACTTGATCTCGTTCACCCAGCCCCTCTCTTGATCCCGGCAGGCCTCGTACCCCTTCGCGTGGTACAGGCATTCAATGGGGAGACGAAACACACTCCCTTGCTCCGCCGCCTCGTCTTTCGACATCGGATTCGGCCACCGGTGCTCCATCTCGATTTTCTTGCACAGCTCAGCTTTCTCCTCATATTCTAACTTTGCTGCATGCTCCACTTTCAGCTTAGCGTGCCACCCATGTGCAGCCTCCTCGGCTGCCTTCCTTGCCTCAGATGGGGTGGCCACTTGAGACATATCCACATTAGCGCCCGCTCCAGTATACACTCTGGAGCCACCAGGTCCTTCAAGGGCGCGTTGGGCAGCAAGCTCCACTGCCGTTCTCCTGGCAGCCTGGGACAAGACGAAACTGTTCATTAGCTAATGAACGCCTTCCGCCCCGGTACAGGCTCAAGGCGCGCGTTTCGAGGCGGAAAGCGTTCATTAGCTAATGAACGCCTTCCGCCCCGGACAGGCTCAAGGCGCGCGTTTCGAGGCGGAAAGCGTTCATTAGCTAATGAACGCCTTCCGCCCCGGTACAGGCTCAAGGCGCGCGTTTCGAGGCGGAAAGCGTTCATTAGCTAATGAACGCCTTCCGCCCCGGTACAGGCTCAAGGCGCGCGTTTCGAGGCGGAAAGCGTTCATTAACTAATGAACGCCTTCCGCCCCGGTACAGGCTCAAGGCGCGCGTTTCGAGGCGGAAAGCGTTCATTAGCTAATGAACGCCTTCCGCCCCGGTACAGGCTCAAGGCGCGCGTTTCGAGGCGGAAAGCGCCCATTAGCAATGAACGCCTTCCGCCCAGGGACAGGCTCAAGGCGCGCGTTTCGAGGCAGAAAGCGTTCATTAGCTAATGAACGCCTTCCGCCCCGGTACAGGCTCAAGGCGCGAAAGGGACGTACCGTAGCCTGTACAACAGGTATTTCGCCACCACTGCCAAGGTCATCCATCCTTGGCTCTGGCCTCTTGTTTTGCCAGAAAGGAGCGGTAATCGACGCTTTCCACGCCGCGTTTACATAGCTCGCTAGAAACAATTCCTTGCTTTTCCCTTCTTCTTCTGCCCTCCTTTTGAAACTTTGATAAGCTGCAAGCCGATTTGTGTGCTTCGGAAGGCTCAGGGCTTCCTCAAAGTTTGCGCTGTCCAGTTCGATTATAGTCAGCTTGTTGTTCCTATGAATGACGAAATACAAAATTGGAGTCTGGCCTTCAATTATACTATACGCTACGCGTTTTCCCGATTGAAGGGTACCCTCTGTATTTACAGTCGTAGGGATGTTTTGGGGAAAATTGTAAAACATTTCTTCAGCCTCCTCTTGCGGGTCATCTGAGTGGATTATCAACTGCAAGGTGTCTGCAGGACTGTCGGTTTGAAGCGTTCTAACAATGCTCCACTTCTTGCGGAGATAGTCTTGGAAAACATAAATCCCTCTCAGTGCTTGAAATGTTTCTGCTGTCGCCATACTGAAATGAGAGAAATTGGCTGTCAACTGTGAAAGGGGTGTGTGTGAAGGAACTTTGAAAAAGTGATGTAACTTTAGCAAAATATTGTAAGTCATTTCTGTCGGCTAAAAATGACATGTCAAATATCGATGACAATTTTTGTCAGAAATGACATTTGCTGTCGCTTCCTGATTCGGTCTGTTCAGATCAAGGATATGATTCGAAGATATCCTGGTGTCATTTGCGCTGAAATCGAGAATCGATCGATCCAAAAAGATAGAACTTCTCTGTTGACTCGCAAGTCCATATCATTCTCAGAACGTAAAAAACGGCTTCATAAGCTAATGACGGCTAATTTTGACGAAAATATGTTTTCCATTCCTTTTGATGAGGGTTGCGAGATTATCTGCAAACCGTGCCCGATAATAGTTATTGAAGATTCTATGGAAATAGGGGCTGACTTCTTTGATCAGGAGCCAATTCCAAGCATAGCCCCGAGCGCAAACACGCGAATGGTCCTTTGGAACGCGCCTTTGACGTCTAGATCGGAAGTTAACTCTAATTCTTCACGCGTTTCCGGGACACGCGCTTTGCGCGAAATTGACTTAAATGAGATAAAAAGCAGACTTGATACAGAATTTTCAGAGACAAGTTTAGACTTGCTTAATGGAGACACTCTTCGGTGTTTGAACGGTGAAGTAAACAAGCAGATTGTTGTGCGCAAACCGTACGAATCCGACATACGCAAGAAGAAATATGAAGGCGTAATTAGTATCAAGCAGCGACGTTTGCAGGCTGACAGTATATCAATGGCAGAAACCATTAAGTGCAATTGCAAGTCGCACTGCTGTCTATCTTTCTCATCGACAGATATTAAGTCTTTTCGCGAAAACATTTTCAGCATGTCGCAAAAAGATAGGAAGGAATACTTCGTGAAGGACTTGCTAAAAAATAGCTTTCGATCTGAAGATAAATTCGACTTCAAATACTTTTTGGCCAAGAAGCAGGTATGTTTATTTTTGAACTCGTTCATTAGCTAATGAACGGCCTCTGGCCAAGGCGCGACTCACACATAGACACTTTGGCTGCGGGAACCGTTCATTAGCTAATGAACGGCCTCTGGCCAAGGCGCGACTCACACATAGACACTTTGGCTGCGGGAACCGTTCATTAGCTAATGAACGGCCTCTGGCCAAAGCGCGACTCACACATAGACACTTTGGCTGCGGGAACCGTTCATTAGCTAATGAACGGCCTCTGGCCAAAGCGCGACTCACACATAGACACTTTGGCTGCGGGAACCGTTCATTAGCTAATGAACGGCCTCTGGCCAAAGCGCGACTCACACATAGACACTTTGGCTGCGGGAACCGTTCATTAGCTAATGAACGGCCTCTGGCCAAAGCGCGACTCACACATAGACACTTTGGCTGCGGGAACCGTTCATTAGCTAATGAACGGCCTCTGGCCAAGGCGCGACTCACACATAGACACTTTGGCTGCGGGAACCGTTCATTAGCTAATGAACGGCCTCTGGCCAAAGCGCGACTCACACATAGACACTTTGGCTGCGGGAACCGTTCATTAGCTAATGAACGGCCTCTGGCCAAAGCGCGACTCACACATAAACACTTTGGCTGCGGGAACCGTTCATTAGCTAATGAACGGCCTCTGGCCAAAGCGAAATTTTTCTTGGACCTTGTGATAGATTGTGTAATATTGTCCATCACAGGAATGTGGAATATTGTATGATAAATTTCTAAATTTACGATCTGTACACATTCACGACATTGGTCGAGTTGGTACGGCGCTAGGCTATGAACCTCGCACTCGTGGGTTCGATTCCCACTGAGGGTCTAGGTTGCGCAGATTTAAGGCGTGGTTGGAGAGTGCTGACGAGCATGCGACGGCCGTCCCGCCTGCAGACGTGCAGTGTTGGGGGTGTCTCCTAAGCGTCTTAGATCCAGCCAACCTATAAAAACCCTTATGCGTTTCCTTGGATAATTTGTTAATAATTTTTGAGTGACGGTGTCTTTTGTTTTGTAACTGGTGTGCTTTAAGTTCTACTATATGGCTTACGGCATCAGCTACGGGTATCTTCACGACTGTCGGACACGCGTGCTCGAGGGCCGACACACGTTTGTTCATGGATTGACGTACGAGGAGGACAACCACAAGATTTCCATGAAACGCGCGGTCGGTCGTCGCATGGATCAAGAAATACGCCGACGAATACGGACAACCCCAACCTGACAAAGCCGAGATTCACCTTTCGGATGGTTTGACCATCGAAAATGAACAAGGCTACAATTCAAGCAATTGCAATATCTTTATGGCAGGAAAGATTGACCAGTAAATTAACAGGTTGAGCAACAGCTCCTCCAAATAGTTACTTCAAGTTAGAACAGCCTCCAAATGGGCAGAATTCAAGTCTTATACTTTCAAGGCGCGCAGTTCATATCTCTAATCGATCTGACCCATGTCGGCTAGCATATCATCATCTGCCACCTATACAAATCCTAATCAGAGAATCTGCATTTGGACAATCCTAATCAAGACAGTTGATTTCATTGCCCCTTGCTGGTCTTTGCCTTCTTCCTACGAGGAGCCACGTCAAGCACTTCTTCGTCATCACTGTCACTGCTTAAGGTGCATTTCAAATGAGTTCTCCTTCCACATAGTATCCTGAAAACGAGGGTCCCGGTCGGAGACAATCTTCATAGGAGTGCCATGTAGTTTCCAGATGTGGTCAAAGTAGATTCGGGCTATAACCTCAGCGGAGCTGTCCTGGAAGTTCAATGGAATAATGTGAACCATTTTGCTGAGCTTACAAGTGAAAGTAGCAAAGGCATCGTGATTCCGCGCCGTGACTGGGAGTCCGGTGACAAAGTCCACACTGACCACTTGCCATAGTCGCGTAGGAATAGTGTGGGGGTTCAGCAATCCATCCGGGTAGGAATTTCTCGGTCGCACGGCTTGACAGATAGCGCAAGATGAAACCCAGCGTCCCACATCTTCCGCCGCTCCTTTCCACCAGAAGCGTCGTAGTACTCGTTCCAGAGTTTTGTCCCTGCCCGCGTGTCCAGCTGAAACAGATGCATGCGCTTCTTGCAGCACTACCTCGCGAAGCGGTGAATCTTCTCCCAGTACCAACTGATAGCGTCCAGCGCTCACCCTCCACAACACATTTCCCACCACGCAGAAGTCACGAGTGCGTTGATGCGGAGCTTCTTGGATTTCCTTCCTCAAAGTCTGTAGTGGACCAGGTCGCCCATATTCCGCTTGCAACGCTTTGATAAACTGGCCTCCTGATATCTGTTGACGCAGGTCTCGAACGCTGGCCGCTTCTCCAGTACGCACGATAGGAGGAGGTGAACTCGTCTTCCTTTCCCGCTTGACACGCTGTCGAGCTGGCGGGGCATACACCACTAACAGAGGCCAAGGAAGATCCAGAAGGGCTCCGTCCGGAGCGGCGAACATCTGCACAGGTTCTCCTTGAGCGTCATGCGTGGGTATAATGTACTCCACTCTCATTCCCGCAGATCTGAACAACTGCCGCCACTGGGGCATGCGAGACTGAAAATCAGGAAGGACAAAAAGAGCCGAAGTATTCTCCGGGTCCAGACGCCATTCTTCCACATATTTCCTCAGTACGGCCTCAATGGTCAAATGGTTGGAGGAGAAGGGAGGATTGCACCAGACGTTCAACCCTCGCCAGTTTTCCTTCAGGCAGTCCGTCCAGTAGCGATTAACCTGACGATTCTTTCCTCCCAAGTCGCAACAGGCGTCCACCTCGAAAGGTCCATATTCTTGACTCAAGAAATCGAACATGTCCGCCCTGAACTTCCAGTCCTGTCGGTCGCTGGGCTCCAGGAGTCTGGTGGAGGCCTCGCTGCACTTCGGCTTCGCTGAGTTATCAGCAGGGGTCTTCCTGGGAGAAGGGGGCGAGGAAGCTGTCAGTTTACCAGAGCGCGTCTGAACTGCCAGAGTTGCTTCCTCGTACCCTGTTTCGGCCAGCTGCAAGGTATGTAGTGCGTCCAGCCAGAGTTGAGGGGAGTCCATCCAGGTGAGAGCCCCACTGTACGCGAGGACTGGGTCAGGATCTTTGGTCTTGGCGCTGTTGGACTTGCGTTCCTTCAGCTTGTTGGGATCTACCACTCCCAGTGGAGCTCGTCCTTGGCGAGACTCTTTACCAGCTGCCGGTCTGAACTTGCTGACGGTGTTCGCGGCCGAGGGAGGTCGCTGCGGTTTCCCAGTAACCGGGTGCACAAAGCCCGCTTCTACCAGTCCTTCTCTCGCGGAGATTTCCTTGTAGTCGGGTCGCCTGGACAAAGCGTCTGGAACCCAGAGTAGCGCCCCAGGGATGTACTCCATCTCGGGTACCCCTACCTCCACTAGATCCATGTACCATCGGGCTTGGCGTCGGCTGAGAGGTTGTCCAGGTGCCATTAACCAGACTAGGGGCTTATGGTCACCCTGCAATTGAAACTCGGTCCAGATGAGGTAGTGTCTCCAAGTTTGCGTAGTGCAGTGATGGAGAGCACAGAGTTCTCTTTCGCCAGCATGGTAGTTCTGCTCGGCTCCATTAAACTGTCTGCTCTCAAAGGCGATAGGTTGCAATCCATTTCCCACGTCTTGCATCAGTACTCCCCCCAGCGCCACTCCACTGGCGTCAGTTTGTACCACGAAAGGATGCCGTCCTTCAGCCGCCGCTTTCATATCGGGTAGCGCCAGAGTGGGGGAAGAACATAGCGCCTTCTTAATTTCCTCGAAGGCCCAACGCTGCATGGGTCCCCATAGTCAAGCGACATCCCCTTTAGTGAGCTGGGTCAAAGGTTGTGCTACTTCGGAGAAGCCCAGCATGTACCGTCGGTAGTACCCAGCTAACCCCAAAAATTGACGCACATGCGTGGCGTTTTCCAGAGCGGGCCAGTCCCTGATGGCGGCCAGCTTGTCATGTTGAAGTTGACTTCCTTCACGTGAGATGACGTGCCCCAAAAAGCGTATCTGGGTCTGCAGTAGTTGACACTTAGACTCCTTGAGGTAGATGCCCTGGATCTCACAGACTTCGAGAAATTGCTGGAGATGGGAGAGATGCTCCTCCAAGGTGTTGCTGAAGAGGATGCAGTCGTCCAGGAATATTCTTACAAAAGGAAGATGTCCCAGAGCGCGCTGCATGCGTCGCTGATAGCAGGAAGGACTGTTGGTCAACCCCACGGGCATCACCAACCACTCATACGAGCCATAGGGAGAAGTGAACGCAGTCTTTTCCACATCCTCAGGAGCCATGGCCATCTGCCAGAACCCATCGACTGCATCGAAGGAGGAGAAGTACTTGGCCCCGTGCATGGAGTCGAACAACTGCTGAATGTCGGGAAGTGGATATTTGTCCTTGACGGTCAGGCTGTTGATGGCTCGGAAGTCGCAGACCATTCTGAGTACTTCAGGTTTCCCAGGCTTGGGAACCATCAGCACTGGTGCAGCGAACGGACTTGAGGAAGGCCTGATATATCCCTTGCTCAGGAGTTCATCCAGGCGTTCCCGCAGTTGAGTCAGTTCCACCATGGACATCTTATAGGGTCTCTTAGCGGGCGCGATGCCATTCCAGCCCTCTTGCAGTCTCACATGGGCCACTTCATCTTTTCGCAGGGCGTCAAAGTTGGGCAGCGCTTCGCGAATTACTCGAGGTGAAAAGGACTCGATCAACTTTTGAAACTTCTTTCTCCATTCTGGGGAGATGGAAGGGTCCTCTAAATTCTCACTGGTGGCCACCGCTGATAACATCGAAGTCCCTACCAAAGGTGTCGCATAGGCCACTAAGATGTCGTGTGGCGTCGCGGCGCTGTCCATTCCCGCGTATCTGCGCCGATAGGCTTTGATCTCCTTGGTCGCTTGGGCCGCTGATAACATTACCATCGGTTCCAGAGCCATGGCGGTTCTCTCGCCTTTGCGCGTGGAGCTACGCCCCGGCGAACATCCCCGTATCCGCACAGATTTGCCATGATGGCGAAACTTGACTGATCCCCCCCCATCATAGTCCAGCGTGACCGGCGAGAGGTGTCTCAACCACCTTCCTCCAAGTACAATGTCCACCTTGATGCCCAGAGGAAGTACTCGCATCTTGATGACCTCGGAGTACGTTCCTTCTGAAGTCTCCGCTGTCAGCTTGCCGTAAGCGACTTGTGCCGAAGTCTGCACTGACCCATCCGCGAGGGTAACGATCAGCGGCGTCCCATTAGCGCGAACCGTGAGGTTCAATCTCTTGACGCACTCACTGGAGATGAATTCATCCGAGGCACCAGAATCCACCAGCACGCGCACCCGCTGTCCCTTCAGCAAGGCCCAGAACACCAATAGCAGCGTTCCCTCTTTGTCCCGAACCGCAGTCAGCTGGCTGTCCTGGTTCCACATTACTTGACCATCGCGTCGCAGATGTGCACAGATGGCTGCTCGTACTGGATGATGCAAAGGTACGCGCTGCTTAGACCGGATAGGTCTGGTGCGAGGTGGTGCAGGCTGAGAAGGAGGATCCGGACCAAAGTACCACCCACCCTCCAGGTTGCGATCTGCTTGTAGCTGCCGCTCCTTAGCGCGTCGCTCCTGTCCTTGAGCGCGTCGTCTGGCGCGGCTCTGCGTGCGGCTTTCTAGAGGGTAAGAGCGAAGGGGTTGGAGGGCAATCTCCTCCTCCTCTTCCTCCCCAGAGCTATCTTCTGATTCGGAATTTTGAGTGCAAGAGGTGGGTTCTTCTTCCCGCGGAGCAGCCTGGGCGTTGGTGACGTTTGCTGGTGCTGCCACTGCTTCATTACCTTCCAGAATCGGCCGCAGACGGTGGCGTTGCTGTTTCTGAATGGTCAGTAGCAGTTCCAGGTGGGTTTCCTCCTGGATGGTTTTCAGGGGAGTCGGCTCCACTCCTTCTGTCACCGTTGTCAGCACACTTGGATTGTTCTCCGATCTGGCGGCGGCCAGCTGCCGCTCCATCAACTGCTGCGTGAAGTTGAGCGACCGCTGGGAGTCCTCGAGGTCTGAAATGTCCCCAGAAGTTGCGGGCTGAGAACTGGATGGAGATAAGGTCAAATCCAGAGTTGTCTCTGGATGGCCGCTCCGCATTTTTCGTCCGATCGATTGGAACGGGATTATTCTCTGGACACAGGTTTTCAGGGAGAATATTACGGTGGTGTTTTAGAGCCCCCTCTTGGGGAGGAATTTTTACCACAACACGAGTTCAATGTTGACGCAGTTTCTTTTGAAGATGAGCCTACTGCGGACGATGAGATCGAGTACACCGCAGAAGAGTGGGCTGCCTGGGAGGCAGGAGCCCAAGATTCCGACGAAACTGGTGGTGCTGGTTTTTATGATGAAGACACTTATTATGGGGAAGATGCTGGGTACGACTCTGGTGATGGCTACTACTGATTCTTTAAACAGACAGGCGGTGTTCCTTTTTGGCATTTCTCCACCACTTGCTGTAGTTTTGGACAGAAGAATGTTATTTTATTTCTCACCACTTGCGGGCAGCTTTTCAAGATTAAGACGAACGATTTATAGGCAGGAGACCTTTGCAGTTCGCAGAAGTTAGAAGCTAAACCGACAGGCAGACTTGTTTTACATTCTCCATCACATGCAGACAGGCGAGATCTGTGGGAGCACCCACCACTAGCTGGCAGAGCATTAATTTTAGCCGACCGGAATTGGTCCTAGCAATTTCCTAGGCTTAGCAAGTATTTGTTATGCTAGCCTGACTTTCATCATGCCACCTGTGACTTTGCTAGCTGACTACTGTAGAGTTGACTTATCTTTACATTCTCTGTAAAATCTAGTAGCTAGGGTGGTGAGTGTCACTAGCTGGTCCACCTCAGATGAGGTGGTGTGCTGGAATTGACACTACGACTAGTTCGTACAGTCTAGTGTCATTCCTGTATGTCATCTTCGGTGGTCAGCCTGTGTCACTCATCTCGGGTATATATCGTTTGTATATCCGAGTTTAGTGATCCGTTGTTTCACCGTCGGCAGCGGGTCCCCACTGCCTGTTCAGCTGTTTCCAGCAGGTTATGGGCCCACCACGCTTCCACTGCTGAGTTTCTAGCAACACCTGTGAAGAGCCCACAATCGGACATCGAGCTTGTCAAAATGAAATTGGGGGCTAGCACTTAGACAAAAGGAATTTCACCGCAAGCATGCTCAGCATCGCCCCGCAAGAGTACCGCTTCACACAAACAAAGATCATGTCATACCGTTTTCCAAGCCTTTGTACTTGTGAAGGTTGATGAGCTTCGTTCGGGAAGAACACCCTCGTGCACTCGTACACAAGGTCGGACCCCTCTTCAGTCTTGATGTGCCCGGAGGCACAGCGTGAGCCGATATGCCTATGCGTCCGTATGTGTGTCATCGGGGGTAATCTGGGATTGGCACGATGACAGTGAAATTGGGCTTGAAATCACGATGAGAATGAATACCAGATGTCCGTATGACAGTATGTATGACACTATGACAGTATGACACTATAGTAGTATGACAGTACTGTGGGGGGTGTCATCGTGGAACTCAGTCAGACCCTCGAAGAATGGTCAGATTCGCATCGGGGTTGAAAAGACAATGAAATCGAATATCAGATATTAAGGTTATGACAGTATGACAGTATGACGCTATGACAGTATGACAGTATGACAGTACAGTAGTATGACAGTACTGTGGGGCAGTCATCGTGTCAGCCTGTCGGCATAACATCTGAATCGAGAATGACGAATCGGAATTAGAAATGAGATCGGATCGGGAACTGAACGTTGAGCCGAAGTGTGACATCGGCTCTCGAGTGGTTGACCCTGCAACCTGAGTGACGAGTGAATAAGTAGAGCACTTGAGAAGTGTTTAGCCTTCAGAACTCGGAACCGAATTATCGTTTGTACCTCAATCTGGCCCTGATCCAGTATATTATAAAATCCGAATTGTGTACCTTTGCACGTTCAATCAAAAACATATTTCCGAGCATCTGTCGTCGTGCCCCTGGCACATTTGGTATCAGCGTGCTGCGATTTCGCCTCTGCGCAACTCGCCCACGGACCTATTGGAACTTTCGTTGTGATACAGGGGGAGAGCTGTACTTCCGGCTATCTGTGCGCAATTTTTGCCTCCGTAAGTACATTTTTTTCGTATACAACGGCCGTATTCTCTGGAAAATATCTCCAAAACTTCATATTTTTGCTCCTTAACACTGGGGGCTCAAACTGGCTCAGAAACCCAAGCATTCGTTTTCCGATCTTAAACCCGAAGTCCGTCCCAGGCCACAAACGACCGTCAGGGAGCACCCTAAAGGGTTTCCCCGGTCTACAGTAGCCAAGAAAACGATATAGCTTACCTTTCAGAGCCCCAAAAAGGCGAAAACCCGCCCAAAACAGCCAAAAATAGCCGTTTTTGACAGTTTCCAGCCTACCCCAAAACCTCTCCCAGTAGCCCCCACCACCGAAAAACCCCTCTTTAGACCCCATAGAACAGCCTAGAAACCCCTGATACCGCCCTCACGGCCATCAGCAGCGGGGAAAGCTCCACCAAAAGGCGCTTTCAGCAGTTCTGGGACGTTTCTGGCAGCCCTTCAGCACCTCCTGGTATCTTCCAGCAGCGCACTGACTGGGGCTTTTCTTGGGACCTACGGAGTACAGATACCGTCTGGGACCTCACTGGGACCCCCATATTGGACCTGACACCTCCTTTTTCACTGCTGCTTGACTCTTGCCCGCGCGCCTAGGCACTCAAAAATCGTGTCGCGGAGCCCTGGCCAAATTTTGAGTTCGCTGGTGTATGGCAGTACCCCCTTCGCCAGAAGAATACAGAAGAGCGTGGTGGAAGCAAGGACCTATCAAGTGGGTATTCCCTCCAGACCCTACCTATCCACCAGCAGGCGCTTTCTGGCAGAGCGGTCCTTGGAGCGGTCCTCCTTCCCCCTCCTCCTCTGACGACGAAGAGGAGAACAGCGACTGAACGCCTGGGCAAAGTCACGCTGGCTATCCCACCAGTACATTACGACCACGTGTGGCATCACCAGGCAATACAAGTGATCGACGCCCCCCCTTGGGTCCTCCTTGGCGCTGATTGGGTTCCCCCATCTCCACCTGGAAGCCCCGCTCCTTCGCCTCCAGCGAGTGACATCGACGAGGACGAGACTGATTAAATAAAAAGGCGAGCACTCACTACTTTTGCTCACCTGTGGCTATTGCCACACCCAGTCTTTGAACTCAACCAGCTCAGCAGTCAGAATGTCACAGCAGACATCAGAGGCATTTCCCAGCATGAGTGTCAGCGCAGAGCAGCTACACCACACACTGTTCTCTCCCATGACCTTCCCATCGCCCACCGCATACGCCTCCGCTCACCCCATTCCACATCCAGGCACCACCATGCCCTACACAGCGGTGCCCCGCCCTTATACTATGCCGGATGGCACCCCCGCACAGGCTGTATGGAACGGCGTCAATTGGGTATTGCCCCAATCAGCGCCCCTCGCTGGGGGAGTATCACCAGTGCCGTTCACACTGGGAACCCATCACCCCGTGGGCGCATATCCCACACCGTTCCAACAACAGCTACAGCAGCAGCAGCAGTGGCTCGCGTACCAGCAACAGCAACAGCAGTGGCTTCAGCAGCAGCCACTGGAACCGATGCAGCAGCAGTTACAGCAGCAGCAGTTACAACAGCAGCAGTTACAGCAGCAACAGCAGCAGCAGCAGCAGCAGCAGCAACAGCAGCCGCAGCCGCCACAACAGCCGCAGCATCGACCACAGCAGCCCCATCAGCTGGCACCAGCCACCTCCGCGCTTCATGACTCAGGCGCGGATCTCTCATCGCTGCAGCACTTCATCAGCATCGGCGCCGCGACCCTGCCGGACCCTCTGCAGGTACCCCTTGACAGCGGAGTTCAGCAGAACGTCTCGGGCGGTACCCAGCTCTTGGTACGTCACCTTCCCGCGGTGGCAACAACCTCAGAGACTCGCCGGCGTCGGCGTTCCCGAAGGGCATCCTCGGGCCCTGCGACACATGGCAAACATCTTCCAGGCCCAAGCCACGCACCTGATCACTCTGACCCCGACTCCGGCACGGACATCAGCCGCACCAGCACGGGGACCAGAGGCAGCCGAAGCACGCAGGCACGGGCTGAGCGCAGGCGGAGGGCCGCCCACAGGTCCGGCTCCGACTCGGACGCGAGCAGCCGAAGTGAACACATTCGCAGAGAAGTCCTGGCGGCAGTACAGGCCCTGGATATCTCCGCGGTGCTCTCGAGAGGACTCGCGCTGCCTGGCGCGACGGCATCGGCAGGAGCCTCCCCACCAGGCGACCCTCAGGGCAGCGCACAGGGCCTGACGGCGGACCATCTACACGAGGCAGACGCCGCCGCCAGCGTAACCCCTCCAGTGCCTCAGACCGCCGCTGAGACCGCTCCCGCCGAACCTCCCACTCAGGGTCGGCCAAATCCCCACAACATGATGGTGGCCCGCCGGCGGCAGTCGATGGAGACGGTGGTGCACGGCGGTGGCAACCCCGACTCAGAGCCCAGAGACTCCAGTTCAAGCGACTCGCCACCAGGCCCCCCCAGTGATCCACCTCAGGATCCCCCTGACGACCCCGCACCAGAGCCCTCCTACCCTCAGTACCCAGAGGTCAGAGCCCTCTTCGTCACCCACGATGGTGGGTCATTGTGGGTGCACCAGTCAGCTGGGGTGCGAGGCGCGGCAACCGTCTCCCTGCCATGGGACGAACGCCGCCGGGCTGGGGTGCAGGGCGACGCCATCTTGTTCAGGATCATGCACCTGCTGGGAGCGCGCGCCGCTGACTGCATATGCGCGCATGGGAGGCCGGCTACACCATGCACCCCTACCCCTTACCAACCCTCGTGTGGAGACCTGGGTCCTCATGGTCGACCGCGAGGTCATGGATATGGCAATGGGGGACCCAGCCGCGGCCAATGTGCGGTCTACCAGCATGGGGCAGCCAGTGTGGGAGTGGATCCCTGCTACTGCGCGGGAGTCGGAGATGCAGAACTTCGATCAGGACGGGCTCGCCGCGTGGTCGGAGGTCAGCAACTCCGATTGGTACCGGAGCATGAGCGTGGTGGCCGCACAACCATCCACACCCCTGCCCTTCCATACACCTCTTCCACTCCCCGCACCACCATCAGCCCCTACATTACCGCCCACTCCGACCGCAGTCCCCACAAATCCCGCGCCTGCGCCTCCACCCGCGCATGCCCCGGGACCACCACCTCCAGCCCGTTTCCCCCACTCCGCCGCCACAAACCCCGTTCACTCTGCCACTGCCGCGAACCCCGTTCACTCTGCCGCCGCTGCGAACCCCGTGCTCTCTCCCAGCGCCACCCCCTTTGTTCCAGGCATCGTCCGTCTGCCGCAGGGCACTAACCTGCGAGCATCCTCAGACGAGGTCCGCCTGGAGCACAAGACCAAGGAGATGGTGTTAAAGCTGGTCAAGAGCGTCACCAGGTTCCCCCGCTCCGCGTCCGACACGAAATCGGCCGACAAGGAGGGCCTCCTGACGCAGCTGGAGCACTACTCCAACACGGTGCGGAAGGTATTCCAGGAGGCCATCGTGATCGAAGCACTGACCACTCCCAGTTGTACGCCGTCAGTATCAGCGTACCAGGCGAGTGTGTCAAGCCTTCTGTGGAGCTTCAAGGAGCACACTCTTCAAGACCAGCAGAGAAAGTTCTTGGAGCGCGCGGCGGGGACCTTTGGGTCCGAGCAAGCCTGGCACCAACGCTACGGGGAGCTGGATGTGTTCTTCAGCGATCTGGCGGTGTGCTCCCTGACGCAGGCCTACCTGGAGAACGCACACGGCGAGGCCATTGCCCTGAAGCAGGCGATGAACGAGACCGCGCGCGGCGGAGTATTTCTCGCGACTGGAGACCCGCATGGCCTCCGTCAACTTCCTGGCCGGCAGAGTCCCCAATTGCGTGGAGATGGCCAACCTGTCGATGCTCTCTACGTACCGCCGAGGGCTGAAATATGCACCCAAGGTGATGCGGCGCCTGATGAGAGCCATCCACTTGGATGTCTCCAAACCAGAAGAGTGGGAGAGGAAGGCCGTCGCTGACGACATCCCAGGCACCCACAACGCCTTGTTGAAGATTCGGGAAGTTGCTGAGGAGGTGGAGAGTGACATTGACACGGAGGCGGCTCAGAGGCGCTCTCAAGACCGTCCTCCCCGTACTGTTTCCTTCGCTAATCCACCACCTCGCACCCCCTTCTACAGGCGTACCCCCTCTTCGAACCGCCCAGCTCTTGCCATGCTGGAGAATGGGCCTGCCACCACCGTCGCCGCGGCAGTGACCCCATTGCCACCACCACCTGGCCTCTCCCGCCCCGACGCTCCGAAAGTCCGCCGGTGCTTCGCCTGCGGCTCTGCGGAGCACATCGTCCGTAACTGTACGGACGAGGCTAAACTCAAGGAGTGGAGGGCCAATGCACCCGCTCGACTGGCGAACTCCCCTGGGTTTGTAGCCGCCGTCGTTTGGGCCATCGAGCAGCAGGAGGACATCTCCTCGGTGGATGGCGTCCCAGAGGAGTTCTCCGCTTGGCTCTTGCTACCTGTGAGGACGAGCAGAGCTACCAGACCCTGGCGGCCCTTGCGGGCATCGGGCTTGTGGAGGGTGACGGCCTCCCCCCGGTGGAGAGCGATGAATGACTGGCCGGCGGCCAGCCCCAGACCCTGCCCTTCGAGGAAGTGAGGTCTTGCCCTGATGATCAGACCCTCTCCACCCTGGAGAAGCGGCCAGAACCAGTGGAACCCCGACGCGCCCGAGGACGCAGAGACCCTTGGGGCCAACGTCCCCATCCCAAGAGCGTGGCCTTCACCTCTGGGACCCGCTTGCGACGCACCTACCGCTCAGCTGGTGCCCCATCGCCGCCGAGGGATGACTTGTCTAGCCACCCTCTTGCAGGAAGCACCCCCTTCGATGAGCCGTCACTACCTCTTGATGACGGCCCTGCTTATACACAAGCGAGGATCGAGGGTCGGAGGGGACGGCGAGTCCCCCGGCACAGACCCCCCATTATGGGCAGCAACCGCGGAGAGCCCCGCGATCTTCGCCCCCGACCGCGTGTTGTCCTACCACTGCCCATCTATCAGTCCAACCTCGCAGACCCACGGAAAAGGCTAACTGCGTGGCACTGGAAGAGAGATCTGTACTCCCTCCCCCTCGAGGTCGCCATGCAAAAGGTCCGCAGAGCTCTGCGCAAATCCCCAGAGGCTGCCAAGGACCTGGTGGATAAGATGTCGGAGCGCGCCCGCAGCCGCATACACTCTGGGAGTCGATCGCCAAAGGAGCGCGTGAACCGCGCCAACCAGCTGGCAGAGAGGATACGCATTGCCCGCGAACCTCAAGATCGCAAGGAGGGCCATCAGCGCATAGCATTGTGGCACCTCCTCTCACACGACGGTCGCCAGCAAGTCCCCGAACCCTCTAACGCCAGCTCCCACGACCTCTACGCGGCTTGGAGAGAGCTGTCGCCCGCCGAGCAGCAAAAGGCAATCGCCACTTCGAGCCCAGACTCTTCCCCAGGTAGCAGGCTGTGGGAAAAGGAGGGAGCACGAAGAGCAGCAGCGAGATCTTCGACATCCCTCTGCACCCTGGACACTGAAGTGGGCACGATACCTGGGACAGCGGGAGATGTGGGTCTACCTGGCGCCTGGTGCGGTCTGCACGCAGTACACCAGTACAAGATGAGGAAGCTGGGTCCCAGCCCCTTGGGAGCATCCCCTCCATCATCCTCGCTGGCCGAGCCCACAACAGAGACTACATCTTCGCACCATGATAACGCGCCGGCCACTCCGGGAGGAAACCCCGAAGGTTCATCCTACTGCTCAGAGGTAGAGGAGACCTCCACACCCAGCTCGCTTTGCTTCACCCAGCAGAGACCTCTGCACCCAGTTCACTTTGCTTCACCCAGCAGATGACCACCGTCGAAACGCATGA
>LGRX02028808.1:0-24457 GCA_001247695.2 Cymbomonas tetramitiformis | reverse complement strand
GTCCATTAGCTAATGAACGCCTTCCGCCCCGGTTCAGGCTCAGCGCGCGTTTCGAGGCGGAAAGCGTTCATTAGCTAATGAACGCCTTCCGCCCCGGTTCAGGCTCAAGGCGCGTAAGGGACGTACCGAAGGCTGTAAAACAGGTATTTCGCCACTACTGCCGAGGTCATCAACCATTGGCTCTGGCCTCTTGTTTTGCCAGAGAGGAGCTGTAATCGGCGCTTTCCACGCCGCGTTTACATAGCTCGCTAGAAAGAATTCCTTGCTTTTTCCTTCTTCGTCTGCTCTCTTTTTGAAACTTTGATAAGCCGCAAGCCGATTTGTGTGCTTTGGAAGGCTCAGGGCTTCCTCAAAGTTTGCGCTGTCCAGTTCGATTATAGTCAGCTTGTTGTTCCTATGAATGACGAAATACAAAATTGGAGTCTGGCCTTCAATTATACTATACGCTACGCGTTTTCCCGATTGAAGGGTACCCTCTGTATTTACAGTCGTAGGGATGTTTTGGGGAAAATTGTAAAACATTTCTTCAGCCTCCTCTTGCGGGTCATCTGGGTGGATTATCAACTGCAAGGTGTCTGCAGGACTGTCGGTTTGAAGCGTTCTAACAATGCTCCACTTCTTGCGGAGATAGTCTTGGAAAACATAAATCCCTCTCAGTGCTTGAAATGTTTCTGCTGTCGCCATACTGAAATGAGAGAAATTGGCTGTCAACTGTGAAAGGGGTGTGTGTGAAGGAACTTTGAAAAAGTGATGTAACTTTAGCAAAATATTGTAAGTCATTTCTGTCGGCTAAAAATGACATGTCAAATATCGATGACAATTTTTGTCAGAAATGACATTTGCTGTCGCTTCCTGATTCGGTCTGTTCAGATCAAGGATATGATTCGAAGATATCCTGGTGTCATTTGCGCTGAAATCGAGAATCGATCGATCCAAAAAGATAGAACTTCTCTGTTGACTCGCAAGTCCATATCATTCTCAGAACGTAAAAAACGGCTTCATAAGCTAATGACGGCTAATTTTGACGAAAATATGTTTTCCATTCCTTTTGATGAGGGTTGCGAGATTATCTGCAAACCGTGCCCGATAATAGTTATTGAAGATTCTATGGAAATAGGGGCTGACTTCTTTGATCAGGAGCCAATTCCAAGCATAGCCCCGAGCGCAAACACGCGAATGGTCCTTTGGAACGCGCCTTTGACGTCTAGATCGGAAGTTAACTCTAATTCTTCACGCGTTTCCGGGACACGCGCTTTGCGCGAAATTGACTTAAATGAGATAAAAAGCAGACTTGATACAGAATTTTCAGAGACAAGTTTAGACTTGCTTAATGGAGACACTCTTCGGTGTTTGAACGGTGAAGTAAACAAGCAGATTGTTGTGCGCAAACCGTACGAATCCGACATACGCAAGAAGAAATATGAAGGCGTAATTAGTATCAAGCAGCGACGTTTGCAGGCTGACAGTATATCAATGGCAGAAACCATTAAGTGCAATTGCAAGTCGCACTGCTGTCTATCTTTCTCATCGACAGATATTAAGTCTTTTCGCGAAAACATTTTCAGCATGTCGCAAAAAGATAGGAAGGAATACTTCGTGAAGGACTTGCTAAAAAATAGCTTTCGATCTGAAGATAAATTCGACTTCAAATACTTTTTGGCCAAGAAGCAGGTATGTTTATTTTTGAACTCGTTCATTAGCTAATGAACGGCCTCTGGCCAAGGCGCGACTCACGCATAGACACTTTGGCTGCGGGAACCGTTCATTAGCTAATGAACGGCCTCTGGCCAAGGCGCGACTCACACATAGACACTTTGGCTGCGGGAACCGTTCATTAGCTAATGAACGGCCTCTGGCCAAAGCGCGACTCACACATAGACACTTTGGCTGCGGGAACCGTTCATTAGCTAATGAACGGCCTCTGGCCAAAGCGCGGCTCACACATAGACACTTTGGCTGCGGGAACCGTTCATTAGCTAATGAACGGCCTCTGGCCAAAGCGCGACCCACACATAGACACTTTGGCTGCGGGAACCGTTCATTAGCTAATGAACGGCCTCTGGCCAAAGCGCGACTCACACATAGACATTTTGGCTGCGGGAACTGTTCATTAGCTAATGAACGGCCTCTGGCCAAAGCGCGACCCACACATAGACACTTTGGCTGCGGGAACCGTTCATTAGCTAATGATCGGCCTCTGGCCAAAGCGCGACTCACACATAGACACTTTGGCTGCGGGAACCGTTCATTAGCTATTGAACGGCCTCTGGCCAAAGCGCGACCCACACATAGACACTTTGGCTGCGGGAACCGTTCATTAGCTAATGAACGGCCTCTGACCAAAGCGAAATTTTTCTTGGACCTTGTGATAGATTGTGTAATATTGTCCATCACAGGAATGTGGAATATTGTATGATAAATTTCAAATTTTACGATCTGTACACATTCGCGACATTGGTCGAGTTGGTACGGCGCTAGGCTATGAACCTCGCACTCGTGGGTTCGATTCCCACTGAGGGTCTAGGTTGCGCAGATTTAAGGCGTGGTTGGAGAGTGCTGACGAGCATGCGACGGCCGTCCCGCCTGCAGACGTGCAGTGTTGGGGGTGTCTCCCAAGCGTCTTAGATCCAGCCAACCTATAAAAACCCTTATGCGTTTCCTTGGATAATTTGTTAATAATTTTTGAGTGACGGTGTCTTTTGTTTTGTAACTGGTGTGCTTTAAGTTCTACTATATGGCTTACGGCATCAGCTACGGGTATCTTCACGACTGTCGGACACGCGTGCTCGAGGGCCGACACACGTTTGTTCATGGATTGACGTACGAGGAGGACAACCACAAGATTTCCATGAAACGCGCGGTCGGTCGTCGCATGGATCAAGAAATACGCCGACGAATACGGACAACCCCAACCTGACAAAGCCGAGATTCACCTTTCGGATGGTTTGACCATCGAAAATGAACAAGGCTACAATTCAAGCAATTGCAATATCTTTATGGCAGGAAAGATTGACCAGTAAATTAACAGGTTGAGCAACAGCTCCTCCAAATAGTTACTTCAAGTTAGAACAGCCTCCAAATGGGCAGAATTCAAGTCTTATACTTTCAAGGCGCGCAGTTCATATCTCTAATCGATCTGACCCATGTCGGCTAGCATATCATCATCTGCCACCTATACAAATCCTAATCAGAGAATCTGCATTTGGACAATCCTAATCAAGACAGTTGATTTCATTGCCCCTTGCTGGTCTTTGCCTTCTTCCTACGAGGAGCCACGTCAAGCACTTCTTCGTCATCACTGTCACTGCTTAAGGTGCATTTCAAATGAGTTCTCCTTCCACATAGTATCCTGAAAACGAGGGTCCCGGTCGGAGACAATCTTCATAGGAGTGCCATGTAGTTTCCAGATGTGGTCAAAGTAGATTCGGGCTATAACCTCAGCGGAGCTGTCCTGGAAGTTCAATGGGATAATGTGAACCATTTTGCTGAGCTTACAAGTGAAAGTAGCAAAGGCATCGTGATTCCGCGCCGTGACCGGGAGTCCGGTGACAAAGTCCACACTGACCACTTGCCATAGTCGCGTAGGAATAGTGTGGGGGTTCAGCAATCCATCCGGGTAGGAATTTCTCGGTCGCACTGCTTGACAGATAGCGCAAGATGAAACCCAGCGTCCCACATCTTCCGCCGCTCCTTTCCACCAGAAGCGTCGTAGTACTCGTTCCAGAGTTTTGTCTCTGCCCGCGTGTCCAGCTGAAACAGATGCATGCGCTTCTTGCAGCACTACCTCGCGAAGCGGTGAATCTTCTCCCAGTACCAACTGATAGCGTCCAGCGCTCACCCTCCACAACACATTTCCCACCACGCAGAAGTCACGAGTGCGTTGATGCGGAGCTTCTTGGATTTCCTTCCTCAAAGTCTGTAGTGGACCAGGTCGCCCATATTCCGCTTGCAGCGCTTTGAGAAACTGGCCTCCTGATATCTGTTGACGCAGGTCTCGAACGCTGGCCGCTTCTCCAGTACGCACGATAGGAGGAGGTGAACTCGTCTTCCTTTCCCGCTTGACACGCTGTCGAGCTGGCGGGGCGTACACCACTAACAGAGGCCAAGGAAGATCCACAAGGGCTCCGTCCGGAGCGGCGAACATCCGCACAGGTTCTCCTTGAGCGTCATGCGTGGGTATAATGTACTCCACTCTCATTCCCGCAGATCTGAACAACTGCCGCCACTGGGGCATGCGAGACTGAAAATCAGGAAGGACAAAAAGAGCCGAAGTATTCTCCGGGTCCAGACGCCATTCTTCCACATATTTCCTCAGTACGGCCTCAATGGTCAAATGGTTGGAGGAGAAGGGAGGATTGCACCAGACGTTCAACCCTCGCCAGTTTTCCTTCAGGCAGTCCGTCCAGTAGCGATTAACCTGACGATTCTTTCCTCCCAAGTCGCAACAGGCGTCCACCTCGAAAGGTCCATATTCTTGACTCAAGAAATCGAACATGTCCGCCCTGAACTTCCAGTCCTGGCGGTCGCTGGGCTCCAGGAGTCTGGTGGAGGCCTCGCTGCACTTCGGCTTCGCTGAGTTATCAGCAGGGGTCTTCCTGGGAGAAGGGGGCGAGGAAGCTGTCAGTTTACCAGAGCGCGTCTGAACTGCCAGAGTTGCTTCCTCGTAACCTGTTTCGGCCAGCTGCAGGGTATGTAGTGCGTCCAGCCAGAGTTGAGGGGAGTCCATCCAGGTGAGAGCCCCACTGTACGCGAGGACTGGGTCAGGATCTTTGGTCTTGGCGCTGTTGGACTTGCGTTCCTTCAGCTTGTTGGGATCTACCACTCCCAGTGGAGCTCGTCCTTGGCGAGACTCTTTACCAGCTGCCGGTCTGAACTTGCTGACGGTGTTCGCGGCCGAGGGAGGGCGCTGCGGTTTCCCAGTAACCGGGTGCACAAAGCCCGCTTCTACCAGTCCTTCTCTCGCGGAGATTTCCTTGTAGTCGGGTCGCCTGGACAAAGCGTCTGGAACCCAGAGTAGCGCCCCAGGGATGTACTCCATCTCGGGTACACCTACCTCCACTAGATCCATGTACCATCGGGCTTGGCGTCGGCTGAGAGGTTGTCCAGGTGCCATTAACCAGACTAGGGGCTTATGGTCACCCTGCAATTGAAACTCGGTCCAGATGAGGTAGTGTCTCCAAGTTTGCGTAGTAGTGCAGTGATGGAGAGCGCAGAGTTCTCTTTCGCCAGCGTGGTAGTTCTGCTCGGCTCCATTAAACTGTCTGCTCTCAAAGGCGATAGGTTGCAATCCATTTCCCACGTCTTGCATCAGTACTCCCCCCAGCGCCACTCCACTGGCGTCAGTTTGTACCACAAAAGGATGCCGTCCTTCAGCCGCCGCTTTCATATCGGGTAGCGCCAGAGTGGGGGAAGAACATAGCGCCTTCTTAATTTCCTCGAAGGCCCAACGCTGCATGGGTCCCCATAGTCAAGCGACATCCCCTTTAGTGAGCTGGGTCAAAGGTTGTGCTACTTCGGAGAAGCCCAGCATGTACCGTCGGTAGTACCCAGCTAACCCCAAAAATTGACGCACATGCGTGGCGTTTTCCAGAGCGGGCCAGTCCCTGATGGCGGCCAGCTTGTCATGTTGAAGTTGACTTCCTTCACGTGAGATGACGTGCCCCAAAAAGCGTATCTGGGTCTGCAGTAGTTGACACTTAGACTCCTTGAGGTAGATGCCCTGGATCTCACAGACTTCGAGAAATTGCTGGAGATGGGAGAGATGCTCCTCCAAGGTGTTGCTGAAGAGGATGCAGTCGTCCAGGAATATTCTTACAAAAGGAAGATGTCCCAGAGCGCGCTGCATGCGTCGCTGATAGCAGGAAGGACTGTTGGTCAACCCCACGGGCATCACCAACCACTCATACGAGCCATAGGGAGAAGTGAACGCAGTCTTTTCCACATCCTCAGGAGCCATGGCCATCTGCCAGAACCCATCGACTGCATCGAAGGAGGAGAAGTACTTGGCCCCGTGCATGGAGTCGAACAACTGCTGAATGTCGGGAAGTGGATATTTGTCCTTGACGGTCAGGCTGTTGATGGCTCGGAAGTCGCAGACCATTCTGAGTACTTCAGGTTTCCCAGGTTTGGGAACCATCAGCACTGGTGCAGCGAACGGACTTGAGGAAGGCCTGATATAGCCCTTGCTCAGGAGTTCATCCAGGCGTTCCCGCAGTTGAGTCAGCTCCACCATGGACATCTTATAGGGTCTCTTAGCGGGCGCGATGCCATTCCATCCCTCTTGCAGTCTCACATGGGCCACTTCATCTTTTCGCAGGGCGTCAAAGTTGGGCAGCGCTTCGCGAATTACTCGAGGTGAAAAGGACTCGATCAACTTTTGAAACTTCTTTCTCCATTCTGGGGAGATGGAAGGGTCCTCTAAATTCTCACTGGTGGCCACCGCTGATAACATCGAAGTCCCTACCAAAGGTGTCGCATAGGCCACTAAGATGTCGTGTGGCGTCGCAGCGCTGTCCATTCCCGCGTATCTGCGCCGATAGGCTTTGATCTCCTTGGTCGCTTGGGCCGCTGATAACATTACCATCGGTTCCAGAGCCATGGCGGTTCTCTCGCCTTTGCGCGTGGAGCTACGCCCCGGCGAACATCCCCGTATCCGCACGGATTTGCCATGATGACGAAACTTGACTGATCCCCACCCATCATAGTCCAGCGTGACCGGCGAGAGGTGTCTCAACCACCTTCCTCCAAGTACAATGTCCACCTTGATGCCCAGAGGAAGTACTCGCATCTTGATGACCTCGGAGTACGTTCCTTCTGAAGTCTCCGCTGTCAGCTTGCCGTAAGCGACTTGTGCCGAAGTCTGCACTGACCCATCCGCGAGGGTAACGATCAGCGGCGTCCCATTAGCGCGAACCGTGAGGTTCAATCTCTTGACGCACTCACTGGAGATGAATTCATCCGAGGCACCAGAATCCACCAGCACGCGCACCCGCTGTCCCTTCAGCAAGGCCCAGAACACCAATAGCAGCGTTCCCTCTTTGTCCCAAACCGCAGTCAGCTGGCTGTCCTGGTTCCACATTACTTGACCATCGCGTCGCAGATGTGCACAGATGGCTGCTCGTACTGGATGATGCAAAGGTACGCGCTGCTTAGACCGGATAGGTCTGGTGCGAGGTGGTGCAGGCTGAGAAAGAGGATCCGGACCAAAGTACCACCCACCCTCCGGGTTGCGATCTGCTTGTAGCTGCCGCTCCTTAGCGCGTCGCTCCTGTCCTTGAGCGCGTCGTCTGGCGCGGCTCTGCGTGCGGCTTTCTAGAGGGTAAGAGCGAAGGGGTTGGAGGGCAATCTCCTCCTCCTCTTCCTCCCCAGAGCTATCTTCTGATTCGGAATTTTGAGTGCAAGAGGTGGGTTCTTCTTCCCGCGGAGCAGCCTGGGCGTTGGTGACGTTTGCTGGTGCTGCCACTGCTTCATTACCTTCCAAAATCGGCCGCAGACGGTGGCGTTGCTGTTTCTGAATGGTCAGTAGCAGTTCCAGGTGGGTTTCCTCCTGGATGGTTTTCAGGGGAGTCGGCTCCACTCCTTCTGTCACCGTTGTCAGCACACTTGGATTGTTCTCCGATCCAGCGATGGCCAGCTGTCGCTCCATCAACTGCTGCGTGAAGTTGAGCGACCGCTGGGAGTCCTCGAGGTCTGAAATGTCCCCAGAAGTTGCGGGCTGAGAACTGGATGGAGATAAGGTCAAATCCAGAGTTGTCTCTGGATGGCCGCTCCGCATTTTTCGTCCGATCGATTGGAACGGGATTATTCTCTGGACACAGGTTTTCAGGGAGAATATTACGGTGGTGTTTTAGAGCCCCCTCTTGGGGAGGAATTTTTACCACAACACGAGTTCAATGTTGACGCAGTTTCTTTTGAAGATGAGCCTACTGCGGACGATGAGATCGAGTACACCGCAGAAGAGTGGGCTGCCTGGGAGGCAGGAGCCCAAGATTCCGACGAAACTGGTGGTGCTGGTTTTTATGATGAAGACACTTATTATGGGGAAGATGCTGGGTACGACTCTGGTGATGGCTACTACTGATTCTTTAAACAGACAGGCGGTGTTCCTTTTTGGCATTTCTCCACCACTTGCTGTAGTTTTGGACAGAAGAATGTTATTTTATTTCTCACCACTTGCGGGCAGCTTTTCAAGATTAAGACGAACGATTTATAGGCAGGAGACCTTTGCAGTTCGCAGAAGTTAGAAGCTAAACCGACAGGCAGACTTGTTTTACATTCTCCATCACATGCAGACAGGCGAGATCTGTGGGAGCACCCACCACTAGCTGGCAGAGCATTAATTTTAGCCGACCGGAATTGGTCCTAGCAATTTCCTAGGCTTAGCAAGTATTTGTTATGCTAGCCTGACTTTCATCATGCCACCTGTGACTTTGCTAGCTGACTACTGTAGAGTTGACTTATCTTTACATTCTCTGTAAAATCTAGTAGCTAGGGTGGTGAGTGTCACTAGCTGGTCCACCTCAGATGAGGTGGTGTGCTGGAATTGACACTACGACTAGTTCGTACAGTCTAGTGTCATTCCTGTATGTCATCTTCGGTGGTCAGCCTGTGTCACTCATCTCGGGTATATATCGTTTGTATATCCGAGTTTAGTGATCCGTTGTTTCACCGTCGGCAGCGGGTCCCCACTGCCTGTTCAGCTGTTTCCAGCAGGTTATGGGCCCACCACGCTTCCACTGCTGAGTTTCTAGCAACACCTGTGAAGAGCCCACAATCGGACATCGAGCTTGTCAAAATGAAATTGGGGGCTAGCACTTAGACAAAAGGAATTTCACCGCAAGCATGCTCAGCATCGCCCCGCAAGAGTACCGCTTCACACAAACAAAGATCATGTCATACCGTTTTCCAAGCCTTTGTACTTGTGAAGGTTGATGAGCTTCGTTCGGGAAGAACACCCTCGTGCACTCGTACACAAGGTCGGACCCCTCTTCAGTCTTGATGTGCCCGGAGGCACAGCGTGAGCCGATATGCCTATGCGTCCGTATGTGTGTCATCGGGGGTAATCTGGGATTGGCACGATGACAGTGAAATTGGGCTTGAAATCACGATGAGAATGAATACCAGATGTCCGGGGTATGACAGTATGACACTATGACAGTATGACACTATAGTAGTATGACAGTACTGTGGGGGGTGTCATCGTGGAACTCAGTCAGACCCTCGAAGAATGGTCAGATTCGCATCGGGGTTGAAAAGACGATGAAATCGAATATCAGATATTAAGGTTATGACAGTATGACAGTATGACGCTATGACAGTATGACAGTACAGTAGTATGACAGTACTGTGGGGCAGTCATCGTGTCAACCTGTCGGCATAACATCTGAATCGAGAATGACGAATCGGAATTAGAAATGAGATCGGATCGGGAACTGAACGTTGAGCCGAAGTGTGACATCGGCTCTCGAGTGGTTGACCCTGCAACCCGAGTGACGAGTGAATAAGTAGAGCACTTGAGAAGTGTTTAGCCTTCAGAACTCGGAACCGAATTATCGTTTGTACCTCAATCTGGCCCTGATCCAGTATATTATAAAATCCGAATTGTGTACCTTTGCACGTTCAATCAAAAACATATTTCCGAGCATCTGTCGTCGTGCCCCTGGCGCATTTGGTATCAGCGTGCTGCGATTTCGCCTCTGCGCAACTCGCCCACGGACCTATTGGAACTTTCGTTGTGATACAGGGGGAGAGCTGTACTTCCGGCTATCTGTGCGCAATTTTTGCCTCCGTAAGTACATTTTTTTCGTATACAACGGCCGTATTCTCTGGAAAATATCTCCAAAACTTCATATTTTTGCTCCTTAACACTGGGGGCTCAAACTGGCTCAGAAACCCAAGCATTCGTTTTCCGATCTTAAACCCGAAGTCCGTCCCAGGCCACAAACGACCGTCAGGGAGCACCCTAAAGGGTTTCCCCGGTCTACAGTAGCCAAGAAAACGATATAGCTTACCTTTCAGAGCCCCAAAAAGGCGAAAAACCGCCCAAAACAGCCAAAAATAGCCGTTTTTGACAGTTTCCAGCCTACCCCAAAACCTCTCCCAGTAGCCCCCACCACCGAAAAACCCCTCTTTAGACCCCATAGAACAGCCTAGAAACCCCTGATACCGCCCTCACGGCCATCAGCAGCGGGGAAAGCTCCACCAAAAGGCGCTTTCAGCAGTTCTGGGACGTTTCTGGCAGCCCTTCAGCACCTCCTGGTATCTTCCAGCAGCGCACTGACTGGGGCTTTTCTTGGGACCTACGGAGTACAGATACCGTCTGGGACCTCACTGGACCCCCATATTGGACCTGACACCTCCTTTTTCACTGCTGCTTGACTCTTGCCCGCGCGCCTAGGCACTCAAAAATCGTGTCGCGGAGCCCTGGCCAAATTTTGAGTTCGCTGGTGTATGGCAGTACCCCCTTCGCCAGAAGAATACAGAAGAGCGTGGTGGAAGCAAGGACCTATCAAGTGGGTATTCCCTCCAGACCCTACCTATCCACCAGCAGGCGCTTTCTGGCAGAGCGGTCCTTGGAGCGGTCCTCCTTCCCCCTCCTCCTCTGACGACGAAGAGGAGAACAGCGACTGAACGCCTGGGCAAAGTCACGCTGGCTATCCCACCAGTACATTACGACCACGTGTGGCATCTCCAGGCAATACAAGTGATCGACGCCCCCCCTTGGGTCCTCCTTGGCGCTGATTGGGTTCCCCCATCTCCACCTGGAAGCCCCGCTCCTTCGCCTCCAGCGAGTGACATCGACGAGGACGAGACTGATTAAATAAAAAGGCGAGCACTCACTACTTTTGCTCACCTGTGGCTATTGCCACACCCAGTCTTTGAACTCAACCAGCTCAGCAGTCAGAATGTCACAGCAGACATCAGAGGCATTTCCCAGCATGAGTGTCAGCGCAGAGCAGCTACACCACACACTGTTCTCTCCCATGACCTTCCCATCGCCCACCGCATACGCTTCCGCTCACCCCATTCCACATCCAGGCACCACCATGCCCTACACAGCGGTGCCCCGCCCTTATACTATGCCGGATGGCACCCCCGCACAGGCTGTATGGAACGGCGTCAATTGGGTATTGCCCCAATCAGCGCCCCTCGCTGGGGGAGTATCACCAGTGCCGTTCACACTGGGAACCCATCACCCCGTGGGCGCATATCCCACACCGTTCCAACAACAGCTACAGCAGCAGCAGCAGTGGCTCGCGTACCAGCAGCAGCAACAGCAGTGGCTTCAGCAGCAGCCACTGGAACCGATGCAGCAGCAGTTACAGCAGCAGCAGTTACAACAGCAGCAGTTACAGCAGCAACAGCAGCAGCAGCAGCAGCAGCAGCAACAGCAGCCGCAGCCGCCACAACAGCCGCAGCATCGACCACAGCAGCCCCATCAGCTGGCACCAGCCACCTCCGCGCTTCATGACTCAGGCGCGGATCTCTCATCGCTGCAGCACTTCATCAGCATCGGCGCCGCGACCCTGCCGGACCCTCTGCAGGTACCCCTTGACAGCGGAGTTCAGCAGAACGTCTCGGGCGGTACCCAGCTCTTGGTACGTCACCTTCCCGCGGTGGCAACAACCTCAGAGACTCGCCGGCGTCGGCGTTCCCGAAGGGCATCCTCGGGCCCTGCGACACATGGCAAACATCTTCCAGGCCCAAGCCACGCACCTGATCACTCTGACCCCGACTCCGGCACGGACATCAGCCGCACCAGCACGGGGACCAGAGGCAGCCGAAGCACGCAGGCACGGGCTGAGCGCAGGCGGAGGGCCGCCCACAGGTCCGGCTCCGACTCGGACGCGAGCAGCCGAAGTGAACACATTCGCAGAGAAGTCCTGGCGGCAGTACAGGCCCTGGACATCTCCGCGGTGCTCTCGAGAGGACTCGCGCTGCCTGGCGCGACGGCATCGGCAGGAGCCTCCCCACCAGGCGACCCTCAGGGCAGCGCACAGGGCCTGACGGCGGACCATCTACACGAGGCAGACGCCGCCGCCAGCGTAACCCCTCCAGTGCCTCAGACCGCCGCTGAGACCGCTCCCGCCGAACCTCCCACTCAGGGTCGGCCAAATCCCCATAACATGATGGTGGCCCGCCGGCGGCAGTCGATGGAGACGGTGGTGCACGGCGGTGGCAACCCCGACTCAGAGCCCAGAGACTCCAGTTCAAGCGACTCGCCACCAGGCCCCCCTAGTGATCCACCTCAGGATCCCCCTGACGACCCCGCACCAGAGCCCTCCTACCCTCAGTACCCAGAGGTCAGAGCCCTCTTCGTCACCCACGATGGTGGGTCATTGTGGGTGCACCAGTCAGCTGGGGTGCGAGGCGCGGCAACCGTCTCCCTGCCATGGGACGAACGCCGCCGGGCTGGGGTGCAGGGCGACGCCATCTTGTTCAGGATCATGCACCTGCTGGGAGCGCCGCTGACTGCATATGCGCGCATGGGAGGCCGGCTACACCATGCACCCCTACCCCTTACCAACCCTCGTGTGGAGACCTGGGTCCTCATGGTCGACCGCGAGGTCATGGATATGGCAATGGGGGACCCAGCCGCGGCCAATGTGCGGTCTACCAGCATGGGGCAGCCAGTGTGGGAGTGGATCCCTGCTACTGCGCGGGAGTCGGAGATGCAGAACTTCGATCAGGACGGGCTCGCCGCGTGGTCGGAGGTCAGCAACTCCGATTGGTACCGGAGCATGAGCGTGGTGGCCGCACAACCATCCACACCCCTGCCCTTCCATACACCTCTTCCACTCCCCGCACCACCATCAGCCCCTACATTACCGCCCACTCCGACTGCAGTCCCCACAAATCCCGCGCCTGCGCCTCCACCCGCGCATGCCCCGGGACCACCACCTCCAGCCCGTTTCCCCCACTCCGCCGCCACAAACCCCGTTCACTCTGCCACTGCCGCGAACCCCGTTCACTCTGCCGCCGCTGCGAACCCCGTGCTCTCTCCCAGCGCCACCCCCTTTGTTCCAGGCATCGTCCGTCTGCCGCAGGGCACTAACCTGCGAGCATCCTCAGACGAGGTCCGCCTGGAGCACAAGACCAAGGAGATGGTGTTAAAGCTGGTCAAGAGCGTCACCAGGTTCCCCCGCTCCGCGTCCGACACGAAATCGGCCGACAAGGAGGGCCTCCTGACGCAGTTGGAGCACTACTCCAACATGGTGCGGAAGGTATTCCAGGAGGCCATCGTGATCGAAGCACTGACCACTCCCAGTTGTACGCCGTCAGTATCAGCGTACCAGGCGAGTGTGTCAAGCCTTCTTTGGAGCTTCAAGGAGCACACTCTTCAAGACCAGCAGAGAAAGTTCTTGGAGCGCGCGGCGGGGACCTTTGGGTCCGAGCAAGCCTGGCACCAACGCTACGGGGAGCTGGATGTGTTCTTCAGCGATCTGGCGGTGTGCTCCCTGACGCAGGCCTACCTGGAGAACGCACACGGCGAGGCCATTGCCCTGAAGCAGGCGATGAACGAGACCGCGCGCGGCGGAGTATTTCTCGCGACTGGAGACCCGCATGGCCTCCGTCAACTTCCTGGCCGGCAGAGTCCCCAATTGCGTGGAGATGGCCAACCTGTCGATGCTCTCTACGTACCGCCGAGGGCTGAAATATGCACCCAAGGTGATGCGGCGCCTGATGAGAGCCATCCACTTGGATGTCTCCAAACCAGAAGAGTGGGAGAGGAAGGCCGTCGCTGACGACATCCCAGGCACCCACAACGCCTTGTTGAAGATTCGGGAAGTTGCTGAGGAGGTGGAGAGTGACATTGACACGGAGGCGGCTCAGAGGCGCTCTCAAGACCGTCCTCCCCGTACTGTTTCCTTCGCTAATCCACCACCTCGCACCCCCTTCTACAGGCGTACCCCCTCTTCGAACCGCCCAGCTCTTGCCATGCTGGAGAATGGGCCTGCCACCACCGTCGCCGCGGCAGTGACCCCATTGCCACCACCACCTGGCCTCTCTCGCCCCGACGCTCCGAAAGTCCGCCGGTGCTTCGCCTGCGGCTCTGCGGAGCACATCGTCCGTAACTGTACGGACGAGGCTAAACTCAAGGAGTGGAGGGCCAATGCACCCGCTCGACTGGCGAACTCCCCTGGGTTTGTAGCCGCCGTCGTTTGGGCCATCGAGCAGCAGGAGGACATCTCCTCGGTGGATGGCGTCCCAGAGGAGTTCTCCGAGGAGGTCTTGGCTCTTGCTACCTGTGAGGACGAGCAGAGCTACCAGACCCTGGCGGCCCTTGCGGGCATCGAGCTTGTGGAGGGTGACGGCCTCCCCCCGGTGGAGAGCGATGAATGACTGGCCGGCGGCCAGCCCCAGACCCTGCCCTTCGAGGAAGTGAGGTCTTGCCCTGATGATCAGACCCTCTCCACCCTGGAGAAGCGGCCAGAACCAGTGGAACCCCGACGCGCCCGAGGACGCAGAGACCCTTGGGGCCAACGTCCCCATCCCAAGAGCGTGGCCTTCACCTCTGGGACCCGCTTGCGACGCACCTACCGCTCAGCTGGCGCCCCATCGCCGCCGAGGGATGACTTGTCTAGCCACCCTCTTGCAGGAAGCACCCCCTTCGATGAGCCGTCACTACCTCTTGATGACGGCCCTGCTTATACACAAGCGAGGATCGAGGGTCGGAGGGGACGGCGAGTCCCCCGGCACAGACCCCCCATTATGGGCAGCAACCGCGGAGAGCCCCGCGATCTTCGCCCCCGACCGCGTGTTGTCCTACCACTGCCCATCTATCAGTCCAACCTCGCAGACCCACGGGAAAGGCTAACTGCGTGGCACTGGAAGAGAGATCTGTACTCCCTCCCCCTCGAGGTCGCCATGCAAAAGGTCCGCAGAGCTCTGCGCAAATCCCCAGAGACTGCCAAGGACCTGGTGGATAAGATGTCGGAGCGCGCCCGCAGCCGCATACACTCTGGGAGTCGATCGCCAAAGGAGCGCGTGAACCGCGCCAACCAGCTGGCAGAGAGGATACGCATTGCCCGCGAACCTCAAGATCGCAAGGAGGGCCATCAGCGCATAGCATTGTGGCACCTCCTCTCACACGACGGTCGCCAGCAAGTCCCCGAATCCTCTAACACTAGCTCCCACGACCTCTACGCGGCTTGGAGAGAGCTGTCGCCCGCCGAGCAGCAAAAGGCAATCGCCACTTCGAGCCCAGACTCTTCCCCAGGTAGCAGGCTGTGGAAAAAGGAGGGAGCACGAAGAGCAGCAGCGAGATCTTCGACATCCCTCTGCACCCTGGACACTGAAGTGGGCACGATACCTGGGACAGCGGGAGATGTGGGTCTACCTGGCGCCTGATGTAGTCTGCACGCAGTACACCAGTACAAGATGAGGAAGCTGGGTCCCAGCCCCTTGGGAGCATCCCCTCCATCATCCTCGCTGGCCGAGCCCACAACAGAGACTACATCTTCGCACCATGATAACGCGCCGGCCACTCCGGGAGGAAACCCCGAAGGTTCTTCCTACTGCTCAGAGGTAGAGGAGACCTCCACACCCAGTTCGCTTTGCTTCACCCAGCAGATGACCACCGTCAGAACGCATGAAGCAGATGAAGCGCCGCCCTGGCTCGACAGCCACCCCATCGCCGAAGACCCTGAGGTGATGGAAGAGGAGTCCTCGGTCAATTCGCTCTGCTTCACTCAGCAGATGGCAGCAGCTGGGACCCCTGAGGCGAGAACTGACCACCAGAGCTCCCACCAACTCGCCCACAACTCCCCTACTGGCAGCCCTCAGCATGACGAGGATCCCCTCACCCATGGCAGTCTCATCAATAGTGTCGCTACCCATGCGAGCCCCACAACAAGCGGCACTACCCACGTGAGCCCCACAGTAAGCGGCACTACCCATGTAAGCCCTACCACCAGTGGCACTACTCATGTCAGCCCCACCTCGAGCGAATGCACCTCAGCGGGCACCCTGCTGACGGCGAGTGTAGACAACCTCGTCAGTCATCCGACTGAAGATGTTGATTTGCTGGACGAGGAGTTCTACGCCGCGTGTAGGCAAACGTTGGAAGAATGCCGCGAGGCCTCGGACAACCTCCTCCCCAACCTCAAGTGCAAAAGCATACGCACAGATGGGGGAGTTCAGTGGAAGACCGACATCGAGGGTACCCTCGCAGCGGCACATGACGAAGAAGGACCGCTACTGCTGGTATTCTATGCAACCCTCAGAGGGCACACGGTCAAGGTGCTGATCGACTCGGGGGCCTCTGACAACTTCATCTCGGAGCAGAGCGCTAAGCGATGTGGCCTCACGACACGAGCCGGCTCCGAGATGCGAGTCACCCTGGCGGATGGATCTGTGAAGATCACTGGCGCCACCGCGTACGCCAAGTTTAACACGCACACCACCACGGGCACCTATACGGAGAACGCCCTTGCCCTCCGGATCCTACCACTGGGCATACAGGTGGATGTTATCCTCGGCGGAAGGTGGCTGCGCAGTCACTCTCCTGTCACTCTGGGCTATGAAGGGAATGGCTCCGTCTCCTTCCTCAGGAAGTCCCGCAGTGGTAAGATTGGGGATCGCGTCACCATCACAGGCTGTTCTCCTGGGAAAGCATCTGGGGACAGGTCTCCGAAGGGCACGGCCTGCGCGGGATTGGTGGATGAGGTGTTCCTAACCCCTGCCCAGCTGAAGAAGTACCTGGTGTACGCGGAGACGCAGAAGCTACGCGGCAATGACGACCCGGAGATACAGCCCGCCTGGCTCATGGTGGCCGAGAAGTCCCCCGATGATACTGCTTCTGCCTTTGCAGCCACGGCTATCGACTCTGAGAACGCCGAACCCGCTGCGGATACTGAAGATGCAGAAGTGAGCCCTGAGTGGACCCTCAAGTTTCAGGACTTCTGGGGTGAGGAGTACAAAAAGGAGATGACGACTGCCCTACCGAACATCGATGGACTCAGACATGACCCCCAAGATGAAGCCAACATTAACCTGGACCCTGAGCTGAGCAAGAAGGGGCCGCCCTGCCAGCGCATCTACAAGAAGTCTGCAGAGGAACTCCGCCAACTTCGAGAACGCGTGGAGACTCTGATGTCCAAGGGCTACATCCGACCCTCTTCCAGCCCTTATGCAGCTCCCTGTCTGATGGTCCCCAAACCGGGGAACCCCAAAGAGCTGCGACTGGTGATCGATTACCGGCTCCTCAACCGCCAGACAGTTAAGGACAAGTATCCTCTCCCAGACATCGAGATGATGTTCGACGAGATGCAGGGTGCGAAGTTCTTCTCTTCGTTCGACGCGGTGGATGGCTTCTGGCAAGTACCGATGGCACCAGGAGATGTCGAGAAGACCGCCTTCACCACCCAGATGGGGTCATATGAGTGGTTGGTCATGCCGCAGGGGCTGCAGAATTCACCGTCTCGGTACCAGCGACGGATGCAGCGAGCCTTGGGCCATCTCCCATTTGTCCGGATCTTCATCGATGATGTGGTCGTCTTCAGCAACACCGCTGCAGAGCACTACGAACACGTCAAGCAACTGCTACTGACATGCAGGGAGAAGGGCGTCTTCCTCAAGAGGTCCAAGTGCCAACTGTTGAAGAAATCCTTGCGGTTCCTTGGTCACTGTATCTCCGCGGATGGCTGCAGACCCCAACACGACAAGGTGGCTGCGGTGAGGGACTGGCCCGAACTGGAAACGGTTACCCACGTCAGGCAGTTCTTGGGCCTGGCGGGGTATTACCGCAGGTTCATCAACTGCTTCTCCGAGATCGCTCAGCCCCTCACCCGGTTGACCAAGTCGGACGTACCCTGGGAGTGGGGTCCCATGCAGCAGTGGGCCTTCGAGGAGCTGAAGAAGGCCCTCACATCAGCGCCGGTGCTCGCCTTGCCCAACATTAAGGGTGCCGCAGACGGCACAGCGCCTTTCGTGGTGCAGACGGATGCTAGCGGCATCGCTCTTGGGGGAGTACTTATGCAAGACAATGGAGATGGTCTTGGGCTGCGCGTGATAGCATACGAGAGCCGCCAGTTCTCAGCCGCCGAGCAGAATTACCACACCGGCGAGCGTGAGCTGGGTGCTCTACACCACTGTACCACCGTCACCTGGCGGCATTACCTCATCTTCACCAACTTCCGCATCCAGGGTGATCACCGCCCCCTTGAATGGCTGATGGAACCTGGCAGAGAGCTTAGCCGCAGACAGGCACGCTGGTACATGGATCTGGTGGAGGTGGGAGTCCCGAGAATGGAGTACATCAAAGGAGCGCTGCTGGTGGTACCGGACGCCGCCCTGTCCAGAAGACCCGACTTCAAAGACAAGGACGTGCGTGAGGGGTTGAAGGAGGCAAGGGTGATCGACCCCACCTCAGATCTGCCGAAAGACCCCCTGGCAACGCTGGAGTCTGAATGCTTCTCCAGCTCACCACCCGCAGCTCATCCCCACTGGGCCCAGACTGTTGGCTGTTGGCTCTCAGCGGTGGAGACCCTCTCCGTGGCGGAACAGGCCATGGACATGGGGGAGACCATCGCTCTCGTTAACCCGAAGCTCTATAAGGGAATGAAGGAGGATCACCTCGACTTCGACATGCCTGACTGGCCTGCAGCTGATAGCGCGAAGCCGGTAGAAGCTCCACACAAACCCCCTGATAGAGCCCCACCCCAGATAAGGATAACGAGGAGTATGTCACGCGCTGGGAAGGCCTCTACGACCCCAGCGCCTCCGCAGTTGGCGTCACCGAAGACGCGAACGCCTACGTCACGAGCTGACGCATCGGAGGCGCCCACCGAGAAGGTGCCAGCGAGCTCACCAACCCCGCAGGCGCCCCAACAGTCAACTCCATCCCCGGTCCTTCACCCACAAAAACGGCAGGCTCCCCCAGAGGACTCACAGAATTGGCGTGTCCGAGCAGAGTACTCCTCGAAGTACGCCGAGAAATTTGGACCTTCGATGTGGACGCCTGTTGTGACTTTGGCGGCCGCAACAGACAGGCGGATAGATTCTGGACAGACTGCCTTTCAGAGAAATGGAGGGGCCTTCGGGTTTGGTGTAACCCTCCATACAACTCCAAGCACATTACTGTGGAGGCGATCTTGAACAAGTATATCGCAGAATGGAAGGCAGACCCAGAGAACACCTCAGCAGTCTTCGTTCTACCAGATCACCAGTCCAAGCTCCCCGCGTGGCGCAAACTTTTCAGAAAGGCCAATATGCAGATTGTGGAGGTCATCCCTACTCACGATGACAAGGGCGAGCCCAATCAGTTCTTCGAGAACCCAGATGGGAGGGCCTTCGACCTTCGCTGGCCTGTTCTGATAGTACACGCCCCTCCCGCCAAACCACAACCAGCACGCGTGAGGCATCCGCGAACAGCCCCCGCTGTGATAAGGACAGGTGAGGCGGCAGACTTCAGAGACGCAGCCTCCCAGCAGTCGGACTCAAAGTTCCTGCGCGCGTTGAAAGCGGAGTACACCCGAGAGGGGACACTTCGTTCACTAAGAGAGAAGGTGAAGGCGGCACCACACCAATGCCTACAGGACTTCAGGCTAGTGGGTGAAGTGGTTTGGAGGACCGCAGCAGGGAGATACCAGTTGGTGCTGGGGGAGGACTCTCCACTTCGAGAAGTAGTGATTCGCCATGCTCATGAGTCATTGTCCTCAGGTCACACTGGGCGAGACAAGACTCTGGAGAGAGTGCTGCGACGCTTCTATTGGCGTGGTGCCGCGGAAGATGTGGGCACCTGGGTTGCATCCTGCGCAGTGTGCCAATCAGTGAGGCCGCGGGGGACTTACCCGGATGGGTTGCTAAACCCTCACAGCATCCCGAACAGGCCATGGCAGGATGTCGCGGTGGACTTCGTCACCGGCCTGCCAGTATCAGAAAGAGGCAATGACGCTTTCGTGGCCTTCACTTGCAAGCTGACGAAGATGGTCCACGTTGTGCCGATGAACTTCGGCGACAGCTCCGCAGCTGTGGTGGCCAGAATCTACTTTGACTCGGTGTGGCGCTTACATGGCGCGCCTATGAAGATTGTCTCTGATCGTGACCCACGGTTTCAAGATGCTTTCTGGCGGGAACTCATGAGGCTGATGGGTGTGAAAGTGGGTCGTACCACGCCGTACAACCCTCGGTCTGACGGCCAGGCGGAACACAGCAACAGGGTTATTGAGGACATGCTCAGGTCCTTTGTAGACGCCAATGTGGAGGACTGGGATCTGTTCACCACTAACGTGGAGTTCGCGATCAATGACTCCAGGAGTGAATCCACTGGCTTCACGCCATTTGAACTGGTGTTCGGGTTCTCGCCGCTGTCGCAGTTGGACCTTTTCCTGGAAGCCGCACAGTCCACCGCTGGACGACGAACTGGGGGAGTAGGCACCGCACACGAAGTGGCTGTGAAATTTTCGTCGCAGCTGCGGGACGCCAGACAGCGGTTAGAGCTGGCTCAACAGCGACAGCGCGAACAGTTTGATCGCAGGCACGGGCAGCGGGGGTATGCTGTTGGAGATCTGGTCTGGATAGAGGCGAAACACCTTACGGAGAAGGTGATGGATCGCTCCATCTGTAGGAAACTGACCAAGCGCTGGCATGGACCAGTTCCTGTGACCGAACGCTTCTTCAGCGATGTACAGATGACCATGCCAGAGGCCGACAGAGGAGCTCCGGTAGCCTACCGCCTACGCCTCCCTCCTCACTGGCGGATTCACGACGTGTTCGCTCAACATCGCCTCAAACCGTACACCAGCGGTCAAGATGCTTTTGCCGCACGCGATCACCTAACAGTACCTGAAGAGGTGGTAGTGGACGGTCAGAAGGAAGCACACGTTGAGCGTATCCTTGCACGTCGAGTGCGGTCTGTTCGAGGAAAGGAGGTGGAAGAGTGGCAGGTTCGCTGGACTGGCTACTCCAAAGCTCACGACCAATGGAGGACGCGTGACAAACTTGAACGCGGAAGTCCACTTCAACAACTTCGTGAATTCGAGCAAGCGAGACTGCACATGGAAGCGCAAGTTCGCGACGAAGCCACTCGGCGACGCGAGCAGCGTGGCCGTCACTCCACTCAAGCCGGAATGACACTGGCCCACCTCATCACTAACCCCTGCGATGAACTGGACCAGCTCGAACAGATGGAAGATGATGCCCCCCTGCCGTGGGAACGCCAGGAGCGCGCGGAAGATGGGTCGTTGGCACTGGTGACAGAGCTGCTGGCGATACAGACAAAAGCAACCCACACGCCCAGGATTCTCGTACTTTTCAGCGGCACTGGCTCAGTAGAAAGGGAATTCCTAAATTGCTTCCCCTCCGCTTCAGTAGTGACCCTCGACTCCGGGCATATCTGGCAACCCACTCATGTGTGTGACATCCTGCAATGGGACTACAAACAATACCCGCCTGGATTCTTCGATGTTGTTGGGGCAAGTCCCCCCTGCAGGCAGTACAGTCAAGCGCGCACCACTGGTGGACCCCCTGACCTTCCCCAGGCTGACAAAATCGTACGACGAGCATTGCAGATCATTGACTACCTATAGCCAAAACATTGGTTCATGGAAAACCCCAGAGGTCGCTTCCCTAACGCGCTACGGCTTCGCCCTATGATGCGCCAGCTTCCCCCACCGCTGGTGTGTACCTACTACTGCATGTATGGTACGCAGTACATGAAACCCACCTGCATATGGACGAACTCAGCACCACCCTCGCCCCTGCTACGCTGTACTACTTCAACACCGTGTGCGTGCAGATGGGCAACCGGTGCTCATCCGGAGACTGCTCAGCTTGGACCTCACCCGCAGCAGACTGGAGCAGGTCGATCTGCGAGTGTATATCCCGTGCCAGCACTCCTGCTACGACAACTTTTCCGACATTTACGCCTCCGCGACACTGAAGACCCGCTTTAGATTCCAAGTGGCACCCTTCTTCTTGAAAGTGGTGCCCTGGTAGCGGCAGGCAAACTATGCTCGAAGAGGAACCAGAGAACCTAAGAACTTGAAACAGCAAGGAACCAGAAAACCTAAGAACTGGAACTTAGATGGGTACCTTAGCGGAGTGATCCCAGGAGGTAGACCACTCCTAAGGGGGGGAGAGTTGTGCCCGGAGGCACAGCGTGAGCCGATATGCCTATGCGTCCGTATGTGTGTCATCGGGGGTAATCTGGGATTGGCACGATGACAGTGAAAGTGGGCTTGAAATCACGATGAGAATGAATACCAGATGTCCGGGGTATGACAGTATGACACTATGACACTATGACAGTATGACAGTATGACACTATAGTAGTATGACAGTACTGTGGGGGTGTCATCGTGGAACTCAGTCAGACCCTCGAAGAATGGTCAGATTCGCATCGGGGTTGAAAAGACAATGAAATCGAATATCAGATATTAAGGTTATGACAGTATGACAGTATGACGCTATGACAGTATGACAGTATGACAGTACAGTAGTATGACAGTACTGTGGGGCAGTCATCGTGTCAGCCTGTCGGCATAACATCTGATTCGAGAATGACGAATCGGAATTAGAAATGAGATCGGATCGGGAACTGAACGTTGAGCCGAAGTGTGACATCGGCTCTCGAGTGGTTGCCCCTGCAACCTGAGTGACGAGTGAATAAGTAGAGCACTTGAGAAGTGTTTAGCCTTCAGAACTCGGAACCGAATTATCGTTTGTACCTCAATCTGGCCCTGATCCAGTATATTATAAAATCCGAATTGTGTACCTTTGCACGTTCAATCAAAAACATATTTCCGAGCATCTGTCGTCGTGCCCCTGGCACACTTGAAGTATGCGGCCCCACGCGGGCCTTATCCGTGCTGCCCTCGGGTTGAGCCTGTTCATGCGGAAGATGTGCGTAAGGTTCGGGTTGGTGTTTCTGCCGTGGATAGGCCCTCCGCATATGGTGAACCACCCACGATCTCGTACCAACGTGCAAGATCGTGCCCGCAAGATAGACGCCCTTGAGCCCTTGGTGATACACCACCGATCCCCTCTCAAAACGCCCCTTCGACTTTGCCGCGTATCCCTCCCTCCCATGCACAGCATCCGCTGCCACGTACACCACCGGTGCGCACCGCGGCAAATCACAATGATGAACCCAACGTGGATAAAAAGAAACACGTTGCTCCAAGGTGGCCTTCGCCCACCCCGGCCAATCCGCGGATGCGGGCGGCTCCACGAGGTAAACGATATTGGACACGAAGTGGGAACTGATTCCGCGCGATCGAAGATGTCATCAGACCTGAGACAGGTCGTCATCGTCATTTCGCCGGATCCGAGGTGCCACCGCTCCGAGGTCAGGTGCACATGGTAAAACTGCGAACGGAAGGTCAAAGGCAAAGGGAAAGGCAAAGGGATTAAGATTTAGCGGCAGTAGGAATAGTTTTCAGAAGCATATGAAAAGTATTCTAGTGCTTCTGAAAACTATTCCTACTTCTTCTATATCCTAAACCCTTTGCCTTGCTTTTTACCTCTGCACGCGACCGGCAAGCATCTTTGAAACTTCCGAGTTTCAAAGATGCGTTTTGTATTTTGGGTGCACCCTAATTTTACAAAACAGCCGAGCGCTTCCCGTTTGTGCGGGATATTCACATTTATTTCATGGAATATTTCACATGAATTAACACACATGCACACGCAGGGGAAACCCTCGGCTGCTTGGCATCTTTGGGTTTGGGTTCGAACCCAAACCCAAACCCAAAACATCTGCCTTAGAAATAAATTGCGCGTTTCGCGCACAAGTAACTTGAAGCCTTGAGCTTCAAGTAACCTGAAAATATGTATCTTGGCAGTATTTCTGCCAAGTTTCGCGTTCTAGGACGCACGGGAAGCCCTCGGCTGTTTGGCATCTTTGGGTTTGGGTGTCACGTTCGAACCCAAACCCAAAACATTTGCCTTAGAAATAAAATGCGCGTTGGGCGCACAAGTAACTTGAAGCCTTGATCTTCAGGTAGCTTAAAGATATGTATCTTGGAAGTATTTGTGCCAAGTTTCGTGCGCTAGGAAATGTGGCCCTTGAAAGATGATGATATGGATACGCGTTACACGTTGGTGGGGAAGATATATTTGTTGTGCGAGGCCTGGACATCAGCAAAAGGACAAGGTGATGTTAATCACGCTCACTCAGAGGAGGTTTGTGACGATGTGGAAATGTCAGACGAGTTGCAAGGTGGAGATAATAATAATATAACATTTACGCTGAGAATAATGACAATGTCATGAGTCCGCTGTAATCCTGCAAGCAGGCAACTGTAGAACAGAGGGAGCTGAAATCATTCTCATAGCGCGCCCCAAAGGGCTCATCTAGGTCGGATCAACCTAGGAAACCGCGGCATGGCAAAACTACGCAGAGCGCTAAAAAGGTCGTGCCGGCGGAGAAGCAGCAGAGGAGGTGGAAGTGGAGCGAGGCTGCATCTGTGGTGGAAAAAGAGGGCGGAAGCGAGGCGGAGGAAGGGCGGTGGTG
>LGRX02028806.1:0-12503 GCA_001247695.2 Cymbomonas tetramitiformis | reverse complement strand
CACGGCTGGACGTGATACCAACGGCGGCCCCGTCATCTTCTTGCGTCTCACCCGCCAACTCGACGGGCGTGGGAGGCATATTGCGGTGTGCTACGGGGCCTTTCATCCGCCTGCGCAAGCATGTCACACGCATCCGCCGGGAATAAGCTTGACCGGAATGAGCTCGGAAAATGCGCGGAAGACGCTCGGGACGTCTTCGGGACGACTTCCGACGGAGCGTGCAGGCATACATCTTTCATGGAGATACGGGCATGCCGTGCCAACCGGTTCGCACCTTCGTGTTGGAATCTCCGGGGGGAGGGGGTCACGGTTGGACGTGATACCAACGGCGGCCCCGTCATCTTCTTGCGTCTCACCCGCCATCTCGACGGGCGTGGGAGGCATATTGCGGTGTGCTACGGGGCCTTTCATCCGCCTGCGCAAGCATGTCCGACACGCATCCGCCGGAAATGAGCTTGACCGGAATGAGCCCGCAAGATGCGCGGAAGACGCTCGGGACGTCTTCGGGACGACTTCCGACGGAGCGTGCAGGCATACATCTTTCATGGAGATACGGGCATGCCGTGCCAACCGGTTCGCACCTTCGTGTTGGCATCTCCGGGGGGAGGGGGTCACGGTTGGACGTGATACCAACGGCGGCCCCGTCATCTTCTTGCGTCTCACCCGCCAACTCGACGGGCGTGGGAGGCATATTGCGGTGTGCTACGGGGCCTTTCATCCGCCTGCGCAAGCATGTCACACGCATCCTCCGGGAATAAGCTTGACTGGAATGAGCCCGCAAGATGCGCGGAAGACGCTCGGGACGTCTTCGGGACGACTTCCGATGAAGCGTGCAGGCATACATCTTTCATGGCGATACGGGCATGCCATGCCAACCGGTTCGCACCTTCGTGTTGGAATCTCCGGGGGGAGGGGGTCACGGTTGGACGTGATACCAACGGCGGCCCCGTCATCTTCTTGCGTCTCACCCGCCAACTCGACGGGCGTGGGAGGCATCTTGCGGTGTGCTACGGGGCCTTTCATCCGCCTGCGCAAGCATGTCACACGCATCCGCCGGGAATAAGCTTGACCGGAATGAGCCCGCAAGATGCGCGGAAGACGCTCGGGACGTCTTCGGGACGACTTCCGACGGAGCGTGCAGGCATACATCTTTCATGGAGATACGGGCATGCCGTGCCAACCGGTTTGCACCTTCGTGTTGGCATCTCCGGGGGGAGGGGGTCACGGTTGGACGTGATACCAACGGCGGCCCCGTCATCTTCTTGCGTCTCACCCGCCAACTCGACGGGAGTGGGAGGCATATTGCGGTGTGCTACGGGGCCTTTCATCCGCCTGCGCAAGCATGTCACACGCATCCGCCGGGAATAAGCTTGACCGGAATGAGCCCGGAAGATGCGCGGAAGACGCTCGGGACGTCTTCGGGACGACTTCCGACGGAGCGTGCAGGCATACATCTTTCATGGAGATACGGGCAGGCCGTGCCAACCGGTTCGCACCTTCGTGTTGGAATCTCCGGGGGGAGGGGGTCACGGTTGGACGTGATACCAACGGCGGCCCCGTCATCTTCTTGCGTCTCACCCGCCATCTCGACGGGCGTGGGAGGCATATTGCGGTGTGCTACGGGGCCTTTCATCCGCCTGCGCAAGCATGTCACACGCATCCGCCGGGAATACGCTTGCGCGGAAGACGCTCGGGACGTCTTCGGGACGACTTCCGACGGAGCGTGCAGGCATACATCTTTCATGGAGATACGGGCATGCCGTGCCAACCGGTTCGCACCTTCGTGTTGGCATCTCCGGGGGGAGGGGGTCACGGTTGGACGTGATACCAACGGCGGCCCCGTCGTCCCCTTGCGTCTCCCCCACCAACTCGACGGGCGTGGGAGGCATATTGCGGTGTGCTACGGGGCCTTTCATCCGCCTGCGCAAGCATGTCACACGCATCCGCCGGGAATAAGCTTGACCGGAATGAGCCCGGAAGATGCGCGGAAGACGCTCGCTTGGGACGTCTTCGGAACGACTTCCGACGGAGCGTGCATGCATACATCTTTCATGGAGATACGGGCATGCCGTGCCAACCGGTTCGCACCTTCGTGTTGGAATCTCCGGGGGGAGGGGTCACGGTTGGACGTGATACCAACGGCGGCCCCGTCATCTTCTTGCGTCTCACCCGCCATCTCGACGGGCGTGGGAGGCATATTGCGGTGTGCTACGGGGCCTTTCATCCGCCTGCGCAAGCATGTCCGACACGCATCCGCCGGAAATGAGCTTGACCGGAATGAGCCCGCAAGATGCGCGGAAGACGCTCGGGACGTCTTCGGGACGACTTCCGATGGAGCGTGCAGGCATGCATCTTTCATGGAGATACGGGCATGCCGTGCCAACCGGTTCGCACCTCCGTGTTGGAATCTCCGGGGGGAGGGGGTCACGGTTGGACGTGATACCAACGGCGGCCCCGTCATCTTCTTGCGTCTCACCCGCCAACTCGACGGGCGTGGGAGGCATATTGCGGTGTGCTACGGGGCCTTTCATCCGCCTGCGCAAGCATGTCACACGCATCCTCCGGGAATAAGCTTGACCGGAATGAGCCCGCAAGATGCGCGGAAGACGCTCGGGACGTCTTCGGGACGACTTCCGATGAAGCGTGCAGGCATACATCTTTCATGGCGATACGGGCATGCCATGCCAACCGGTTCGCACCTTCGTGTTGGAATCTCCGGGGGGAGGGGGTCACGGTTGGACGTGATACCAACGGCGGCCCCGTCATCTTCTTGCGTCTCACCCGCCAACTCGACGGGCGTGGGATACATCTTTCATGGAGATACGGGCATGCCGTGCCAACCGGTTCGCACCTTCGTGTGTGCATCTCCGGGGGGAGGGGGTCACGGTTGGACGGAAAAGAAAAAGAAAAAAGAAAAAACCACGCCCGTTGGGCGTATGAGTAAATTAATTTCCCCGGCCCTACTCTGGGCCGGACCGCCACGGGTGGCGGCCTTAAAGGGACAATTCATACTGGGTGGTTCTCATCTTTTTCCTTCTCTTGTTTCTCCTGTCTGAGCCTTCTGTATAGCTGGTAGGTGCTGTGAGCGTAGTTCACCGTCAGGTCATGTATCCTTTGCAGTGCCTGTATGGCTTCTTTTCTGTCGAGCCCGAGTTGCTCGAGTATGTCCCGGTTGTGTTTGTATACCGTGCCTGTTCTGCCCACTGCAAAGACATGGAGTTTGGCACGGAATCCATGTCTACGTAGCAGTTGTAGTAGTGGTCCATATTTCGTGTATTTTTCCAGAAGCTTGGGTCCCCATTTCTCGTCGTCGGTATGGGCCACCTCGATGAGGTGTAGGTTTTTGACTCTTGCTGGTGCTTCCTGTTGTGTACATTCCCATCCGTCTTCTAGGTCCTCCAGGCCCTCTATCATGACTATGTCTACAAAGCTCGGTATTGTGTCGGGTCCATCATTTCTGCCTGGGTTGTTCTTTCCGTCGTGCCTGCATTGCCCTCTAGTAAGTATGTAGTTTGGTAGTACTCTTGGCTTAACGCCAGGGTCCCTCTTTTTTCCGGTGTAGGCAAGGACCTTGCATCCTCCTTTCCTATGGTGGTCAAGTATGTGTTTAAGTTCGTCTGCGTGGGCGTCCGCCCTGTCCGAGAACATTCCCCGCATTTGTGGGTTGTCGCATCCACCTAGGGCGTGCCCCACTCTCATGAGGAAGCCCTTCGCGTAATCCACCCCTTTGTGCCGACATCCTTCCAGGGTGCACTTTCCGTTTCCTCCGGCTGAGTTTTTCGCTGTCTCGTAGTCTTGTGCTGGTAGTATTCTCAGCCTGCATTTGAGTATCGTTTTCCGCGCCGCAAAGGTGGCTCGTTTCCAGAAGCCGTTCGCTATTTTGTGTAGCGGCATGTCTCCTTTGAGGTGCCCCATTGTTTCGTTCAGCCAGTTGTCGGTGGCCTTGTTCTCTTGGACCGGAGGGGCGTTCCTATTTTTCGTTCTGTTGTGTGTCATGTCGTGCTTTCGTTGCTTCCATCTTGTTCTGGGCATCGGGTCCTGCATCATCGCATGGACTCTGGACTCCTCCGTGACCCGGTCATGGTGAGCTTGTCTTTCATTTGCCGGTCCCCCTTTAGGTGCTTCCCGCTGTTCAATGAGTTCATTGAGCATCTCAAAGGTTTCCTCATCATTGTGCTGCTTTTGGGTCGCCTCGAGTCTCTCCACGAGTTCGTTGAGTTCCTCAAACACTTCTTCCCTCTCACGGGGTTGGGGTGGTGTCTCTGCAGGTGTGGGGTCGCTTCCCCGGGTGGGGCCTGTTCCGCCTTCTGTCTTCCTTTGGTCTTGTTGCTCGTGCATGTCTCTTATAAGGAGCATCTCTTCATCCTCCCTTTGTTCCATCATGGCTGTTATTTGCCTGCCTTCTTCATCCCTGGTCTGGTCGGCCTGTTGCTGCTGGTTGGGCTTTGGGTCCCGCATCATTGCTTGCTCCTCTTCATTTTGCTGCGCTTGGTCATGGTGTGCTTCCCACCTGAAAATGTGCTTCGTTTTCAGTTGGTGGGTCCATGTTGTAGGTTCTCCTTGGAGCTCGGTAGTTTTTGCCGTGAGCCTGCTGTTCCCTCGGGCTTGCTGTTCACGTAGTAATGTGGTCACATATTTCTGGACGGCGAGCTTTCCTTGTAGCTCTCTGCTGCCCGAGTCTTCATCTGGTACCATGGGTTTGACTTGTATTGTTTCGTTATTATCCCATGCCTCCGTGAAGGTCCCTGTAGTGCATGCTTGCTTGGCTGCTTCGTCTGCTTTTTCGTTTCCCGCAATTCCTGTATGTGCCTTGACTTTCAGTATAGAGACCGTGTGCCCCGCTGCTACCAACACTTCAATGTTGACCAGTATGGCATATAGGAGGTCTCTTTGCCGGTGGTGTTCCATGCTGTGAGGTTTTGTTCTCATGTTTTCCAGTTGTCTAATGGAGTTGGCACTGTCCGTGCAAATGGTGAGTCCTTCGCCACTTGGTGGCGGCGGGAGTGTGACTGCTTTCTGTATGGCAAGAAGCTCGGCTCTGTTCACCTCTTGGTCCTCACCTTCCCATCTAATCATGTGGGCCTCCCCTTCTCCGGACCTGGGGTCCCATACCGCAGCTCCTGAGGCCCATTCTTTGCCTCCTTCCTCCGTTTCAATTTCTCTCTTGCTGCCGTCCGTGTATAGGTACGAGGTCGCTTCGTGTGCCCTTTGAGGGGGGGGGTATGTCAGTTGGGCTGGTGTGTCACTCGGGGGTAGGTTCCTGGGGTCTTCTGTCTGGTCTCTCATTAGTTTCCATCTTCTCCCTTGGACCCCCGGCTCGTGCTCGGGCCAGAAGTCGGCGGGGTATCTGACAATTTTTGACCTCGCCACTTTGTCCCATAGCATTTGGGCGTCAGTCTGTCTTCTGAGTCTGGTGTGCGAGGTATTCGCTTCTATCACCTGTTGCACTGTGGGGGGGTGAATGTCCCATTTCCCTCCCCTGCTACCGGGGAGGAGTTCCCATTTGGCTGGTCCATCCTCCACATGGAGGTTGCCGTCCTCCCACCAGGTTTCGATTTCTGTCTGTACGTTGTGGCACTGGGGGCAGAGGTCGTTTCTTATGTGCGGCATTGTGTTGCACATTCTTCCCACTGCATCCGTCATGTCCTTTGTTTTAATCTCCGGGAATTCATATCTCTGCCATGGTCTTGTGTCAATAATGCAGTCGGTACCGGGGGTGCATCCTTTTTGGTTTGGTTCGTGCTTGTCATGCTGGTTCGCCTCCCTTGCCGGCTGCTTGGCGGTTGTGGTCGTGCGGACCTTGCTCTGCGGGCAGGTTGTGAGTGCCTGTCTTATGCAATCCGCAGCAGCGTCTGGGTCCCCGCAGTGGGCCTGCCACCCCGCTTTGTTGGCAACAATCAGTACCCTGAGGTTCCAGTTGCACTGCTTCGCTTGCTGGTGTGTGGCACCCATCCAGTGGTCAGGGGGCAGGAATGTGAATTTGCCTTGCGGTATTTCAAGCAGTTCGTGCACTAGGTGCCCTGCATGTGCGTTGTAAAGTTTCCTATAGGGGTTTTTTTCATACGTCGGGTATATTCCGACCCCGAATACTGGGTCCTGTGTGGTGGTGGCTGCAATGGCGAAGTCCAGTGCCTTCTTGAGGTCCTGTGGCGTGTATTCTGGGTTGAACTGGTAGGCCCCCAGTTTCATCCAGTTTGCAGTCCAGGCTGAGCCTCTGGCCCCGAACACCTTGTCTCTGTCATATTTGGCGTAGTAGTTCGTGGTGTTGTGGTGGACATTGAGGGGTGAGGCGAATAGTTCAGTGTTGAGTCCGAATGCCTGCTGTAGTGCTCTTTGCATCTGGGCGGGGAATGTCCAGTGGTTTTGTAGGTTCTTTTTCCTTTCCTCCTTTTCTTCTTTGCTTGAGTATCTAATAAGTAGGTGCCCTATTTCTTCCTCAAATGTTGAGACTTGTATCTTATGGTCCTCCCACATCTCGGTGCGTAGCGTGCGTTGGTGCGGGGTTTGGTGGTGTGTGGTACCCACTGCTTGGGTGTACCTTTCATGTAGCCTGAGAAGTTTCTCTTTTGTGAGGGTGCCTATGTACTTCCCGTTCCTGTGGTAGCTGTGGGCGAGGTCCCCTTCCATCCGCAGTTGGCAGTGGTGTTCTCTGTTGTCCGCAATGTCCTGGCCCGGGTTGGTTTCCGTCGGGTCCAGGGGGAGGTTTTCCGCATGTAGTGTGGGCCAGGCCTGTCCCAGGTGGGGCCTACCGGCCAGTATCTCCTTGAGTCCTCTGGGGTGGGTTACTTGGGAGCCCCTGGCTCGTAGCCTTCTTGCCAGGGTTGGGAAGGTGGTCGCACTTTGGCCCCTTCGCTTTGCGAGTTTCAAGAAGTCGGTTATGGTTTCTCTTGTGCTCCACGAGTAGGAGTCTTCCCCTGTTGGGTGCCTCCACTGGGTTCTGTACTGTGTCACTTGGGAGTGCGGGTCCGTTGGGTCAATGAGTAGGGTCCTCATTGCCACTATTTCTTTCGGTTTGTCTATCGTTTGGCCCCTATCAAAGCTATCTGCCTCCATTTTTCTTGCCATGGGGTCTACCTCATCTATCCACTTAGTTTGTGGGTTTTCGTGGAAGTCTTGTGGGACTTCCTGCTCTTCCCCCCACGTTTGACCGGTGGTTTCTGTCTCGTTAATTCTTGTGAGCGGGTGCAGGGAGAGTTGCCTATGAATCTCTTCTCTGGGGACCAGTTTCGCCTCCCATTCCGTCATTTTAGCCCGTAGTTGTTCCGGGTTGAGGCGCGGGAGGTTGGTTCGCATCGTGTGGGGGTCCAACGGCCCCTCACTGGGCATGCTCCTGTATTGTTGCTTCAGCCGTCGGTTTGTGAGGCTGTCATAGAAGTCCCCTGGCTTCGCTATGTTCCTCGGCTGGGCTTCGCAAAGGTATGGGTACAGGTGCGCTAGGCCTTTTGCTATGGCACTGCGGTCTGCGCTGAGGGTTGCATCTGTGCATTGTTCCCTGACGTTTACCTGACTAATTGCGTGTTGGCCATCTCTGGTGGTAAGGAAGGCTAGGTCCGGGAAATGCGTGAATAGTTTAAGGCACGTCGTGAAATTTATCGCAGTCGGCGTGTCCTTGGGTACTGTGAGCTTGGCGGTTTGGTCTGTGTACACCGCCTGCCAGTCCGGAGGCGCCGGCAGGTCCCCATCCATCATTTTGCCAGCTTTTGTTTTTCTCGTGGTTCCTTCCATTTCTTTGTCAGACTTTCTTCTTGTCGCCCCTTTTAGTTGCTCCATTATCTTCGGTACTGGGGTCTGGAGCTGTTCGAGCATCCCTTCTGTTCCTTGGGGCGTAATGTTGTATCTGAGAAGGGCATTGAGTTTTCTTAGTGTGTTGTGTTTTGTCTGGTGTCCCCCCCAGAGTTTGTCAAGGTCTGTGCAATTCTTGCGTGTGGTGCAGTGGTATTCTATCAGTCCTCTGGTGGACCTGCTGACGTGGGACATTCTGAGTCTTGACCTCAGGTTTATTTGCCTCCACGCAGGGCCCCGTACGGCTCCTCTGTCCTCCTCACTGTGCATGGCTTCCAGCAGTCCGCTCCAAATTGCCTGGGCGTAGACTGCCTGGAGTGGCACCATGCCCAGTCCGAATCTTTCCTTTTCCTGTGTGGTGAAAATGTTCGGTGTTCCGTTACGGGGTAGGCCTTGTATGTTCTTTGTGGCCCCACCTATTACTTTGTTGAAGTCATCTATTTCACCCGCTGTGTAGAGGCCTAAGTGTAGTCCATATCTGAACTTTCCCAGTATTGCAGAGTGGAGGGAGTACTCTTTTTGGTCTGGGGTCAGCGGCGAGCGCAGCAGTGCTTGTATCCTGTGGTTCATTTCCTCCCTGGCAGCTTCCTTCTCCTTGTCCCATCTGCCTGTGAACGCCAGTAGTACTCCTAGGTATTTGTATGTGTCTCCCGGTTTGAGTATTTTGAAGTGGCTCAGCTCACCATCCACCCCAACCGTTTTGAGGTCCTTATGGAGTTGTTCTGGTATGGAGACCCCATTTTTTATGCCGGTTATGGCTGACTTGGTAAGGTTAATTTTGAGTTCACTCCATCGTGAGAATGTCTCTAGCTTGTGTAGCTGGGCCCGCATGTGGAAAATCGTGGGGCATAGTATGAGCAGGTCGTCGACGAATGCCCCTGCTGTCGTCCTGAGGGGGCCCAGTCTTTCCTGCTCGGCTGCGTGTTTGTGTTGGTACCCATGCTCCCCCACCTCCAGCCATCTTAACAGTGGTTCCTGGTATATTATGAAGAGGAGGGGGCTCATGCTGTCTCCTTGGAGGAGACCTCTTTGCACCTGGACCGTTTCGTGAGAAGTTTCCCCCCCTACCCTGGTGTACATTGACATGGTGTCATGACTTTGTGTACCTAGGACATCTCTCACTACTTGTGTAAGCTCATCAGGTATCCCAAGGTATTGCATTGTATGTAGCAGCTTGTTGTGGTCCACTGAGCCATATGCATTTTCGAAGTCAACATACAGGCCATGCAGTTCCCGTCCGGAGACATTTGCATCCTGCCTCTATTGCGTTGGTCACTCTCGTAAGTTGTCTGAGTGTGTTTCTTTTCTCTCTGGAGCCTTCCTGTGCCTGGGCCAGTATCCCCTGTGTTTCGCAGAACGTGGAGAGCATGTTTGCTATTTGCGAGGTGTATAGTTTGAATACTCCCTCCAGTAGGGCTATGGGCCTGTAGTTTTGCTGCAGGGTGACATCCCCCTTCTTGTGGTGAAAGCAGAATGTCCCTCTCTTCCAGGTGAGGGGGACGTGTTTGCTGTTCCACATCTCCAGCATGAGCGCATGCAGGGCATCGTGGAAGTCCTCTGGCATGTACTTGAGAATTTCGTTAGGGGTTCTGGTGGGGCCTGGTGCCTTGTTGTTGTTTAGGGTGTGTACTGCTTTGCTGTAGCCCTGTCTACTTATCGTGAGGTCCATTCCTTTGGGGTCCGGTCTTGGTGCCTTTACAAGTCGCTCCTTGTGGGCTGGGTCCTCCCATGGTGGGGTTGCTAGGTCGGGTAGACTCCGGTGTTCCATCCTGTATGGTGCCGAGTGGGCCATGTGGTCCACTAGTGCGTTTGCAATGTTCTTGTGGCCCACGGTTAGGTTGCCCTCCCTGTCCTGTAGGGCCTGTATATTCGCCGTGGGGGCATGGCCTGTTTCTTGGGCCTTGGCATAAATCCTTTTGTGGTATCGTTTCTGGTTGTTCCAGTATTCTCTTACTGTTTTGTCATTATGCCTTTGTTTGGCTCGCTTCCAGTGCTGTTTGACCACTTTGTGTGCAGTCGACCTTTCTTTTTTGGCCTCCTCAGTGAGCCAGGAGACCCATTCCTTTGTGTCTGCGTTGTCCCTGTTTGTCGGGCCTTTTGTTTCTCCTTCCTTCAGGTGGCGGAGAGTGGTGTGTTCCGTGTGTGGGTTTCGTAGTTGTCGTTTGGTTTTCTTGCGCATCCGCATTTTGAGAATCGCGGCATCTCTTTCTTTTCTGTCCTTTTTGCTCATTAGTAGGTCCGTTGCCCCATGGGTGGAGGTTCTTCCAGTTATCACCGTCGGTAGTTCCTCATCCTTCAGCGCGCAATTGTTTGCTCTGTTGAGTATACTCAGCACTGCCTCTCCTGCTCTGTCTATTGTGGCATGTGCCACCTGCTTGTTGCCTTCTTCCCTGCATCGGGTGGCTATCCCTATCATGTCTTTCAGCTTAGCAGTCCTGGCGTAGTCGTGTGTTCTGAGGAGGACGCTTTGGAGGGTTTCCCTGTGGGCTTTGCTCAGGGGCGTGTTCAGTTTCACTTGCCCTGGGTGGGGGTCTTGGTCCACGTATGGTTCATGGGTGTCTATGCTGTCTAGCCGAAGGGTCGTAAGGCTAACCATCTCGTGGTCACTCGTGTGGTGCTGAGTGAGGTGTGCGGTGCTTCCCCTCTCGTATTGGGCCCGTTTGTCCTTCGGTGCTAGCCATCTGTCAATGTTTCTGTTCTCTGCCCAGTTCAGCGTGGTATTTACCGTTGGGCCTACATTATGGAGGTTCAACTCTTCCGCGAGCTTTTTCCATTGTTTGTCGGTTTTCGTTACCCTCTTTCCTGTGTTGGTGTTGCTTGCATTGAGGTCTCCTCCAACAATGACATGCTCGTTCGGTTTTTCCGCTGTTCTTCGGAACAGGTTGGCTGTGTACTTAAGTATCTTGTCTCTGGTTTTCCCCTCCTCTGCTCCCGGTGGGTTGTATATGCCCAGCACGTGGTACATTACTTCCCCGGGCAGGTGTAACACCACATGGAGTAGGTACCCCTCCAGGTGCCTCGCTGGGACTACATGGTGGTTGTGAGCGTGGCCGTAGGGGTTGCTAAGGAGTATGGCTACTCCTCCTTTCATTGGCTGTTCTGCAGCACTGCCTGCTTCTTTCGCCTCTGTTTTGGTGCCAATTGCAGTGTACTGCAGGTCTCTGAATTTCCTCATCACACTGTCGTGTGCATGCTTCACTTCCGTGAGCACCACCACTTGTAGACCCAGTTGGTTCTGGTGCCTCTTCCTGACTGCCTCTGCTAGGTCGAGGCAGGCGTCACTTTGTCCTGCTATGTTCCATGTGAGCATGTGTAGGCGGTCTTCTCCTATCTCCCCCTTTTTTGGTTCCGTGAGGGGGGGCTGGTGTTTTCGGGGGTCGCTTGTTTCCAGTGCCTCCTGTTGCACGTCTTCGAATTTCTCCCATTGTGCAGTGGGTTCATCGCTTGTCTCTTCCCCCCCCTCGTCCGAGTGGGTTTCCATCGTTCCCTGCTCTCCTCGCGTGTGCTCATTGTCCCTTGCCTGGTTCATGGGGGTCAGTCTATGGAGCCATTTCCATAGTCCCTGTTGCTTTGTGTGTACTCTGTGCCCCCCCTCCTGGGTTCGTGGCGGTTGTGCCTCGGCTTGCGGGTTTGGGTTTGGGTCGTCAGTGGGTTCCCTGGCCCCTGTCATTTGCTGACTGCCCCCTGGCGTTTGCTGTTGTCCTTCGGCGGCAGTTATTCTTTTCTTCACTGTGTGCTGTATCGACTTCCTGTAGGCATCCACCGCTGCTCTGTTGGTGGGTCCCCATTTGCTGACCGCCTCATTGAAGTGGGTGGGCCAGTGTCCCTCTGGGCATGTTTCCTGGAAGTGCATCCATGCTTTGGTGGCCATCAGGGCCCATACCCCACAGCTGTAGTGGTCTTGTGCGCTTTGGTTGCCTACATTCATTAGTTCCACTGTTACTTGTCTGCTCAGTTTCCCTGCGAGGTGTTCTGCCCAGTTGGTCATTTCCGTTGTAAGTCGTTTTGTGTTGTGTAGGGTTGCTTTAGTTTTACCATTCAAGGAATCATATATCCAGAGCTTAAGTTTGTCGTTTGCTTTGTCTGGTCCCGCCAGCACTACTCTCCAGTGCTTGCCATCGCATACCGGTATGCAGAAGCTCTGGAGGTTCCTGAGTAGTTGTAGTGCCTTCGTAGTATGTGGCTCTTTGGTGTTCCCTGGTTTCAGTGTTTCCCTCATTGAAGCTACCACCAGAGGAGGCAATGGGTCATTCTCATATAGTGTGTGGGCATGTTGCATTTGGAACATGTTCAGTCGGCCCTTCTTTTCGAACAGTCCTTTTGAGGTGGTGTTGTGTGGGTGCGTCCCTGCGTGGTCCTGGCTTCCCCCACCTGCCATGCTCCACTTGCAGCGGCTGGCTCTTTGTCTCATTCTCTGCTCAACTCCCCTCATCAGCAGCTTGCGCTTGGGTGGGGTGCCCTCTGGTATTGTAGTTACCGCATATTCCGGTTTCCTTGTCCTAATGAGCATGGGTTTACCATTTCGGTAAATTATTCTGAGCAGTTTCTGGCCGGGAGGTGGTTGTGCTCTCCCTTTCGTTGCATTTCTCGCTTTGGTCCATTTCCTCCTGCACCTCCTTTTACATGTTCTGCTGTTGGGTTCAATGTTGTTCGTTTTCTTCGTGCGGCCTGGCGCTTTTCCTCTTGGCAATGTGGTAAGTAACAGCATGGTGAGTATTGGG